>JAHPZR010011126.1:32500-87500 GCA_019787425.1 Platygyra sinensis | reverse complement strand
AGTGAGCCCAGCCACAGTCAATCTCAAATAGCACCAAAGGCCAGGTGCACTGCGTAGCTAAATACATTAACAAGGAGAGGTGTTCAATTCGCATGCAAAGTTCCACTGGTGAGAGATCAGGTGCTGGAGAATAGCGGCATCGCCACCTGCAAACTCAGCTAAGGTTAACTCATCATATTTCATCTCTTTAGATATATAGGATAAACTAAGGTGACTATGAGGGCAAAGCTGGGGTGTTATGACACGACTTGTTAATATACTAGCTTTGCCTGATTTCAATTAGTGGTGCCTACCTCTGGATTTATGGGATGATGGTTTGTCTTCGCCATCACTTACATTGGTGCTGCTCTGATCCAACTAAGCCACGAACTGATCCACCTGCACTGTTAGCAAAGACTTTTTGCACAAGTCAGGAAACGTGTGTGGCCGTTGCATCTCTCCATCATGTAATTGTGGTGAGGCAAAGGTTTTCTCTAGCTCAGCCTTCTAATTTGCGCCTCATTTGTTCCATTTTAGTGGAATGCTCGAGCACAGCATTGGCAGCCTTAGCACTTTCCCGTTGCTACTGGAGTTTGGCAAAATCCGTGGAGATCGGATCTTCGTGTTACTCGTGAGAAGTATCTAGAACTGGTCTGTATGGGCCCAAGTGCTGTTCCTCAGATCATTCAGGCGAGAAACCAAAAGCGGGAAATTGCACCTTCTTCAAAGCGTGTAGGACAACATAGTCCAGACTCTCAAAGGGGAAGACCATAGGTTGATTGAGCTATGTTAGTGAAAATTACAGTGTATCGTTTATATAGATGCAGTGACAATGCCTCTTCACCTGGAATGATTACCTCCAGTGTTACATCCTTATATATAAGCTATGGCTAATCATTAACTAAAATATGATATACAACTAATACAACAACAATACCTACTACTGAATGGCATTGAATTACACATTTTAAGCAAGCTCAAAATAAACCAGTTTTTTTGTTTTTTGAGTACTTGCACCATTTTTGTAGTCTTTTCGTAAGCCAGGATTTAGTTTTCATTTCTTCCAATTACTTGCATGGCAAATTTAATGTTTCAACAGCTAAACACCATTACGATTCAAGAAGGCAAGAAGGCCAAGGTCAAGCTAAGTGATGATGGTGCCAGAATGAGTAGGGTGAGCAGTTTTGTATTGCTCAGCTTCTCAACTCTGCAAAGCACTTTTTGATTTGCAAATATCACTGTAATGAACATAGATTAGTCTATCATCACTCTTTGGCCGTTATTGACCGAGAAATATCCCGGGATAATCTAACACTTCAAAACATTTATCTCTAAATATGCTCAAAGGTACACTTTTTTTGCCTAGTACTATGTTGTTAATTTGTGCTCGCTCACTATACTTTCAAGAAAGCCAGTAGCGGTTAACATAGTAAATATTTTTCTACAGTAGGGTTGGAAAGTCTACGGTTTTCAGCAGTGATGACACTGTGTTTATACCACAACTGGTTAAAACGTAAAATGTACTCTGGACAGTAGTATGAAATCTTCCGACTTCATCAGTAATGGTTGAGCTATATGCATTTTTCTCATTCTGATATTGATGCTTGTTTGCCAGTCTCCTGTCTAATATGGTCTGCCAATTTATTTTTTAGTTTTCTCTTTGTGATATTGACATTGGTTAAACAGTCTCCCTTGTCTACATTCTGCTAATTCATAAGCAATTTTCTGTCTTTGATACTGAGATTGGATTGCCAGTCTCTTTTTTCTAGATTCAGAAGATTCATTTACACAACTTTCTTTTCTTTTCCTTAGATTCTTCACTTTCATTTGCCCTTCTCCTTTTGTTTTTCTTTTTCTTCTAGAGTTTCAGTGGAAGCCTTTCACTTCCTTTTATAGCTTACATTTGGTTTCCTTTATTACTGAAAGGCAAATGTTCAATTTTTGGACTGTCATAAACATTTTGCAGATCAAGTTCATTATCCCTGACAAAGAGGCCTTTAATTTCAAAGGAACAACACCTCTTTGTAAGCAGGAAATTTGTAAATATGATACAAGGTTTTCATGTGTGGCCCATTATACGATTATTTGATGTCATTTACTTGTCAAACTTCATGTTAACGTCTATTCTAATGTGTATACTTTATTGTAAATTGAAAGGATGCATGGAACATCAGTTAATGGCAAATAATCATTTGTCTGGACAGAGCATCTTATAGAAATGTACATGTACACATTATTTTTAATGGTACGAATATTATTCAAAGTGGAAGTACAAAAATTGATATATTCTATGAGATGATTAATAACAGCAGTAAGTAACATTGTTACACATTGCATACCAGCATTTTCACCAGAGTACTTCAATTCCTTGACTGTAGTTATCACATATTGTTCTTGTTGCTTGTAGAAAATCATTTATGACAACCAAAACATCACATCACTCCACATTTGGTATTGTCCAACAACTTGTTTCAATACAGGCAAGTAAAATACATTTAAATAGAACATCATAAGCATTACACTACAAAAATGATCCTGAAAACGTGATATGATCTTCAGTGTTTTCACAAAATTGTCATGGGAACCAATCCTTGACAGGTATTGTTCCATCGAGATCCCCATACTTTCGTTGTTTTGATCTTGGGCAAGCAACAAATGAATGAATGAGAAACTGTATTACTGTGTCAGGTTGATCTAGCTGAGGGTAAAAAAACCCTACACTTATATGGGACACTTAAAATTAATAAAATAAGTTAAAATTTAAACACCTAAAATTTTAACTATTTACAAAAACTAAATTTTAACTACTTCATTTACATTACAAGACTGAAATTTAACTACCTTATTTAATATCCATTATTTAATTAAATAAACAAATACATTATTCACAAAGAGTGTTCCCGAAACAAGCATTTTGGTCATGTACTACATAAAGCACATAATTGGATGAAAGGTTACTTAAACAGATCTGTTTTTAAAAGATTGCAGGGACAGTAAGTTTTTTTAAGTTAGTTGAAAGTCGAATCCACAGCATAGGTCCGATATATCTTAGCGAGTGTTTCCCACAGGTAACAGTATTAAATCTAGGAATGTGGAAATCTGCACCTCTGAGGATGTAAGTAGAACTTTTCAATTGGAACAAATTTTTGACAGTCAGTGGACACAGATCATGCCTCACTAGAAACATCCCACAAGCTATATCCTGTAACCTTTCATAAAGAAATTTCAAATTAGCTCTTTTCAGTAGTTGCTCATATGTAGATTTACTATCTCCGAAGACTGCACACTAACCCCTCTCCTGAGTGCGTTCAAGTTTTCTCATGTCACTTGCTTGGCAGAAATCCTTTCAAATATGCTTCAGTGAATTCTCAAAGTGGTGCAACCCACACTGATAGATTAAGCCCATAGTTGTTAGCAAGGGTGCAATGACTCTTTCCAGTGTTGTACAACCAATAATGAAGATTCAAGCATTTAAAAGTTGTCTATTGAGAGTGTAAAAGCTCTTGCACAAACTGCACTTATGACACAAACCAGGTCTGGTTGTGTAGGCTTCTGTGAGGACAACTAACTCACGAAACGACCCCCTCAAAAGGTTACTAGAGACCACTCTTACAACCAAAATGGCTATGACACTAAACCATGTGACAGGCGCTCGATTCTCATGGACAAACAAACAAATAAATAAATCAGATCATGCCATAATGTGGGCCACATTATGTGGCTATACAATTCCTGTAAGCCACACGAAAATAACGTGAACTAAAGTATGAGTTAATAGTTTATTCATTTACATCTTGGGGTAATTTTTTCCACAGCACATCAATTCAAAATGTTGAAATCACACCATTTACAAAGATTTAATTGTTTAAAAATTTACATGGAGCAGGGCAAATGAAAGTGAAGAATCTAAGGAAAAGAAAAAGAAAAGTTGTGTAAATGAATCTTCTGAATCTAGAAAAAAGAGACTGGCAATCCAATCTCAGTATCAAAGACAGAAAATTGCTTATGAATTAGCAGAATGTAGACAAGGGAGACTGTTTTAACCAATGTCAATATCACAAAGAGAAAACTAAAAAATAAATTGGCAGACCATATTAGACAGGAGACTGGCAAACAAGCATCAATATCAGAATGAGAAAAATGCATATAGCTCAACCATTACTGATGAAGTCGGAAGATTTCATACTACTGTCCAGAGTACATTTTACGTTTTAACCAGTTGTGGTATAAACACAGTGTCATCACTGCTGAAAACCGTTAGACTTTCCAACCCTACTGTAGAAAAATATTTACTATGTTAACCGCTACTGGCTTTCTTGAAAGTATAGTGAGCGAGCACAAATTAACAACATAGTACTAGGCAAAAAAGTGTACCTTTGAGCATATTTAGAGATAAATGTTTTGAAGTGTTAGATTATCCCGGGATATTTCTCGGTCAATAACGGCCAAAGAGTGATGATAGACTAATCTCTATGGGGGTGGTGTGGCCCTCTATATTAGGGACTCAATAAATTATAAGCGTCTCATTGACCTCCCGGATGATAATATAGAACTGATCAGTATCCAAGTATCGAAACCGAAAGCAAAACCATTTATTGTGTGCACTTGGTATAGCCCTCCAGGGTCCACCACTGAACTGATGAACAGATTTGAAGATGTATTGCAAAAATTGGACTCATATCATATCGAGGTTGACATTATCGGTGACTTAAATTGTAATGTTGGTGCAACATCACCAGATTGCAGTACTCAAAAACTACTAGATATCTGTGATAGTTACCAGTATAGGCAATTAATTGATCAGCCAACACGTATAACAAAGCGCACATCTTCTATCATTGATTTGTTTTTAACTAATCATCCGTGGAATTTTTCGGACTCCGGAGTCACCGATATCGGAATCAGTGATCACTGTCTGGTGTATGCAATAAGAAAGATTTGTATCCCCAAATCAAATCCAAAGACTGTAACAAGCAGATGCTTTAAAAATTTTATTCCAGATAGTTTTCGAACTGATTTATCTATGGTCCCATGGCATCTGATTGAACAGGAACATAATCCTGACATTGCTTGGGATATATGGCAACATATGTTCTTAGATATTGCTGATAGCCATGCTCCGCTGAAGAAGAAAAGAGTGAAAGGAACCTCTTCCCCCTGGATTACTCCAGAACTAAAAAGGCTAATGTTTCAGAGAGACAAACTCAAAAAATTAGCCTCAAGGTTCCCAACAGATGGCAATTGGACTTCTTACAAACATATGAAGAATAAGGTTAATTATGAAATTAAGAATGCTAAAATGAACTATTACAATGCCTTCTTCAAAGATAACCGCAGAAACATAAAGAATACTTGGAAAGGAATTAATAGACTAATTGGAAATGAACCTAAATTTAATAAGATAACTCAGCTGGACACTGGGGATACTGTAAATACTGACCCCATCGAAATCAGTAATATACTCAACACACATTTCTCCACAATAGGACCTTCCTTAGCCTCTGAAATTAAAGATACATCCAGTAATTTTACTGATTTTATTATCCCTGCAGAACACATTTTTAATTTGGCAAAAGTATCATGCCAGGAGGTCTTCAATTTAATTCAGAAAATACCGAATAATAAAGCCAGTGGTCTCGATAACATCTCAGCGCGTCTCCTGAAAGAAGCGTCTCCTATAGTTACTCGCAGTCTAACTTTCATAATAAACCAGTCAATTACCACTGGAATATTTCCAAATGCTTGGAAACGAGCTAAAGTTACGCCAATATTTAAAGAAGACCTCAGGACTGATCCTAACAACTACAGACCTATCTCAGTTCTGCCTGTAGTAAGTAAATTAATTGAAAGAGTTGTTTTTAATCAATTATATGAATATTTAAATAATAATAACTTGTTAACTGAATCACAATCTGGCTTCAGACCTATGTTTTCCACTGAAACAGCTTTACTTGAGGCTACGAATGAATGGCTATGGAATATTGACAACAGTCTTTTAAATGGTGTGATATTCCTGGATTTGAAAAAAGCTTTTGATACCATGGATCATACTATCCTTTTGGGAAAGCTTAAACTCTATGGGGTCAGTTCTCAATCTCTTAACTGGTTCCAGTCCTATCTATCTGATCGAAAGCAACAAACGTTTATTGATGGAGCTCAATCTGATTTCTGTAATATAACATGTGGTATTCCACAGGGGTCTATTTTAGGCCCTCTCTTATTCACTATTTATATTAATGATCTCCCTTCATGTAATTTGTTTTCAAAACCCAGAATGTATGCAGATGATACTACCCTTACCACGTCTGCAGAAGACCCATGTGTCCTTGAACATAAAATGAATTATGATATGAATTTAATCCAGTCATGGCTGTCAGCAAACAAATTAACTTTAAATGTTAAGAAGACTAAATACATGCTTATAGGGAGCCAATTTAAGTTATCCCAAATAAATAGTGACTTCACAGTCAAAGTCAATAATACACCCATAGAAAGAGTAATTAAACATAAATCCCTTGGAGTTCAAATTGATGAATCTTTGAACTGGCGCCCACACATTGATACCATTTCAAAGAAAATATCCGCTGGTATTGCTATTTTAAGGCGTGTAAGTCATTTTATACCATTTGATATTAGAGTGAATATGTACAATGCACTGGTAATGCCATATTTTAATTACTGTAGTGCCGTATGGGGTAACATCAATAAGGGACTAGCAGACAAACTTCAAAAGCTGCAGAATAGGGCTGCTAGAATTCTCACCTATTCTAACTATGATGTTCGCTCAAGTGTTTTGTTGGATGAGCTTGGCTGGGAAAGGCTAGAATATGTAAGACTTAAACAGTTGGCTGTGACAATGTATAAAATCCATAATAATCTTTCCCCAGCGTATCTGAGGCGGATCTTTACCAACACCTCAAATGTACATTCACACAATCTCAGAAATTCTGAGATGAATTATTATGTCCCCAGACCCAGAACTGAGTCTGCAAAAGGGAGCCTACACTACAGAGGATCTGTTCTGTGGAACAAGATTCCCTCAGAGATTAGAAAACTGTCTAGTTTAAATGTTTTTAAAACTTCATTTGATGGGAAAGATTTTTTCTAATACACCTTGACTCATTTTAAGTCTTATCATTCATAATGTAAGTTTTTGTATTTTTAACATTATAGTTCCTTAGAGTATTTTAGTATAGTTTTAAACACGATTCGTAGGAAGACCATGTAAAGTGATATGATCTCGTGGATAAATAAAGATTGATGATGATGATGATGATGATGATGTGACAAAGCAGGGCTGTCTCTGTTGACCAGGGTCTGGAGAGGGTGTAGGTGTAACTACATATATGTCCTCCCCCCAGGGAGACTTCCATATAAAAAAGACAGAGGTATTTGTGGTACCTTTTAGGGGTTAAAAAAAAGCAAAGGCAGGTTTGTTATCTCTTAAGGTCTTCAGCATAAAAAGGTCCACTGTCACTGATAAGGGGCTTTCATGGCATCTTTTTGGTATCACCCTATGCTATCAAAATTAAGTGTCAGTTAATGTGCAGTTTTAGAATTGGCACCTCTTAGGGGTGAAAATTTGAGTCCACACACCAAAAACAGTATATCGATACCTCTTAAAGGTTTTTTTTTTAAATTCCCAAAGAGCACCCTTCTCCTTTTTATGTGAAAGTCCTCCTGGTAAACATTATGCTGTCTTTTGTAGACCGTACATGTAAATCCTAAATAATTAATGTGCACACGTAATTGTATTTCAGAGGACCCTGTCAGACGATTCTAAAGAGGCAATAATGATACATCAAATATAATTTTTCCACAGTTCAGGGTGCTTATTTCCAATTGCAGATTTACTATTTTCAATTTCCACAATTCAAAAAGATTGTTAAATATACTTAAACTACATTTTTTGGGCAAGAAACATTTAGAGATTCTGAATTTACTGTGAATTCTTAACGCATATGCCTGGAAAGCTTCGTAAAGTTTACAATTTCATATTATTATTGTTTTTAAATTTCATGATTATTTCAGTACCAGGTTGTCTATTAAAGGAGGGTTGACCTGTTCAAGTGATGGATGCAAGTGCATGCACTAGCAAAACTACAACTGCAAGTTGAAGAAAGCTCCAAGACAAAATGTTACATGCTGCACTTTTAACAGTGGGTGTCGTCCCTACCGGTGGAGGCACTGGTTTTAAGTTTCGAGGAAATTCACTGCCACGAGAAAGGCTGCACCAGTCATCCACATCTACAACGAAAAAGAATGATTGTCATTAAACATGAGGGGCTAGGCACATGGATAGAACAAAAAAATTATTATTGTTTCCAAGCCAGACCAGGTCTGCTTGCTTCCCTCAAATCATCCTCCTGCCAGTAGCCCGAATTCACATATTAAGTAATTTACTGTATTTCCTTGAATAATAGCCAACCCTTGAAAAATCACCTACCTCTAACAGTCGCCCCCCCCCCCCCCAACCTTTTGACAAAAATTTTTAAAATAATCGCCTTCCTCGAATAATCCCCCCCCCCCCCCTAGCCATTTTCTCTTTCTCTTATCCCCTCCCTCTCAAGTTAAAAATTGACATCTTGGGTAACAAACAAGTTTTCATTTAATTGTTCACAACTGAATGTTTAACAAAAGCACCAGTTTTTTAACAGTTTTTTCTATGGTAATATTCATGTATTTCACTTTTTCCTTTATTGCTTGGTATAATAAAACAAAATATTTAGGGCGCAACCTCCTGTGAGAAGTATTTGAAATAATCACCTCCCTTGAATAATCGCCTTCCCCCAAATAATCGCCCCATTTTGGTGTGAAAATAGAAAT
The DNA here is from genome assembly GCA_019787425.1 of Platygyra sinensis. Classification (NCBI taxonomy): domain Eukaryota; kingdom Metazoa; phylum Cnidaria; class Anthozoa; order Scleractinia; family Merulinidae; genus Platygyra; species Platygyra sinensis. The sequence continues at coordinate 78,695 of JAHPZR010011126.1, read as the reverse complement.
AATCAACCCCGGCTATTAGTCGAGGAATTACGGTAATTAAGTTTAACTTAACACATTTGGATGGAGAACAGGATTTTAAGCGTGGTCTTGCCCTGCCATGTAAAGATGCAAACTGCACTTTCAACCACTTGGTGAGATAGAAACAAATTATAATTCTCTAAACCATGAATCTCATAAAAACATGCAGAGATACTTTTTCCATACAAAATCTTCAAAACTGGTCGCAACTGACAAATTGCAGGAATTGCAAGATAACCAGATTTGAAAACAAAAGTTGTATTGACAAAAATTTGTTGTCAACACAACTTTTGTGTTCAAATCACTTTTAGTTAAGAAAACTACTGAGATCTGGTAGGTACTAGACAGTTCAACCTTCCACCCCCATTAACATCATGTTGCATATCAACACAAGAAAATCATTGATACTACAATTGAAAGGCGCCTCTTTTTCAGCAGGTTCTTACAAACTGGGATTGATGCGGATGGCACAACAAGATGCCATTGACAATGCAACTCCAACCTCTTTATTCGAAAACTACTACATGTAGGTAACACTGCTTCATGTAAGTGACACTGAATATGAAAGCACATGTTGAACCAAAAATGGTACAATCCATATTATGAAGATTCAGCTGGCCCCCGAATGAAAAAGTTAATTTCAAGCCCTGAAAACAGAAACTCATTAAGGCCTAATTTGCTCACCTGCTCCTATAGGACTTGGGGTTAATCTGTACCAAAACTGTACATCACCACCACAGCCTTCTCCAGTGTCACAGTAGAACTCAAATATCACTGTGTCTGTTGTTGGACCCCAGCAGTCCACACTCAGATAGCCACCCTTCAAACGAGAGTGATGGCTTAGTTACTAATAATTTATAATTATAGTATTAATTATTATATAATAAAACAGTGGATAGTGTTGAAACCCCGCACTGATTGGCTCGTCAAACTCCAAAAATCCTGTGCTATTTACCTCCGAGCAACTCAAGAGAAAATGGCGTCCCAGTTTGCCTCTGTGACAAGTGAAGAAATCATCCAAATTAATTTTTTTTGGTGCATATTATCTCACTGTTTTAGTATATGCTAAAACTTGTAACTATTCACCTCAGTGTCAATGGTTAAGCCTTGGATATTTACCTCCCAGCTTCGCGGCTCGGTAAATATCCACTGCTAGCCACCTCCACTTCAGTGAATAGTTGTTAACTATACTGCTGAGTTGCACCATAATTCTGCAAAAATGTGTGCAATGGTTGTATATACTTGAAGTACAAAGAAGGGAACAATGGCGGTGGTACACTAACAACAATAGCGTTACAGGGGAACCTCGATTTAACGAACCTCTATTTAACGAAGTCCTCGATATAACGAATGATACTCTAAGTCCGGCCAAAATTACAGTAAAATGTATGGAATAGAACCTCGATATAACGAACATAATCCGGAAGCCCAAACGTAAAATTTACCTCGATATAACGAATTACAATGTCAACATGCGACAGAAGCCAAACGCTGAACAGATCAACAGTCAGCAAATCCTTTAATCCATATGGTAAAGAGACAGCAACCTTTCAGTCAACGGCTTATCATTTGTCATAGACATTGGCATTAAAGTATTTCCACAGAAGTCACCTGTGTTACAAATCAATCATGAACTATGACCTCGATTTAACGAACATTTTGGTCTTTTCCCCTCAAATTCGTTATATCGAGGTTTTCGATATAATGAACCCTCGATTTAACGAACAAATTTGGCCGGTCCCCAGCGACTTCGTTAAATCGAGGTTCCACTGTACTAACATTGTGTGGTTCCAGAAAATATCCATACCCCCCCACGGAGGGTCACAGAATTTCCGAGGGGGAGGGGGGTCTAAAAGAGACAAATTTCCAAAGGGGAGGGGGGTACATAAAGAGTTTTTCTTTCCAGAGGGTTTGAAATGCGATTGAATAAACACGTATTTTTCCAATTGATTCAGGTAACCAAGAAAAACGAAAAGTTCTATCCGTAGAAATAGACGTAGGATTCCTTGTCATATATTTCCTATTATTATTTCAGCGCCAAACGACACATACACCACTGAGGCACACCTGAGCAGCATGTTCAACGTCGAGTAAAACAAAATGGCCGACTAGAAAAATATTGTTCCCAGTCCCCTAAGATTGGCCGCATTGAGCGAACACGTGAAAATGAGTAATCGTGAACGGCCACGAGATACAGCAAAGATTTCATTTGGTTGTTTAGTTACCAGATTGAACTTCAAAAGTATGTTTTACAAATGAAATGTATGACAAGTTAAAAAAATTCTAAGGCGTGAAATTTACTATCAAAGTGTATAACTTTATCGAAGTATTCCTGGTGGAAGGCAAATGTAAGCGATATTTGACAAACAGCTGTTTTAAAAAACATGTTGCGTGATGACTTATGATTCCCGCTGATAAGCGAAGTCACTTCAAGGCTCCACACACGAAAAATAATATTTATAAACAGTACTGTTCACACATAATACAAGATAACAATTACACCTGCAACATACAGAAATATTGTGGAGATTAGCATTGAGTTATTTTCCCGAGTTCCACTTTGACAGCAAAAATAAGAATGACGTAATAACATAGCTTGCGCGTACAAAGTAATTAGATATCTTGTTTCGACTGTGCATAAATTAAAAAACTTCGACAAGGTTACAAAACGTGGACAATACCGTCGACTTTCAATTCTTTCTTGGATATTTTTCGAGTGGAAACTTCTTTCAATTTGAGCAAACGAAAGGTGAGCTGCCACGACTGTAGAGTGTTAATAAGCTCAGTTGTTTATAGTTTGGACTTTTCAAAAGCGAGAAAGCGAGATAAGCGCGTCTATTCATGCGTCTAGAATTTTCCACGGTCGTTGTTAGGAAAATTAAATCTCACAGCCTCATCCAGCAATTTTGTTCCTTACCTAGTGAATATCTCCTTAAATAATGTTGCATGAAATAGCAAGTGTGGTGTGGCCAAATTGCTTACTTGAAAAATATGCCGCTTTACGTCGTCATCTGAAGTGTAACTATAATCGGCCGCAACTAAATTTCATTTCGGCTCTAAGTAGATCAAAATAAAGTAATGAAGTCTCTTTATTTGTGGATTTGGAATTTCCTGGGGGTAGGGGGGACCAAGTGGAAAAATCTTGGAAATTCCAGGGGGTGGGGGGAATAACGTGAAGCCCTCCAGAACGGAAAATCCGGGGGGGTGGGGGCTTAAACTGAAAAAAACCCTCCGTGGGGGGGGGTATGGATATTTTCTGGAACCACACATTACAACTAGGTTATAAAAGACAAATTTAGCTGTAAGTTACTAACAATAAGTCATAAATGAAGTAAAATTAATTGAAACTCAATTAATTAAATTTGCATTTCAATCCATTCCATTTCAATGAATTATTTCAGAGGTTAGAGTATTTCCATCTGCTCTGCAACCTTTCATAGTTTGGCATTGTTGCATGTTCACGCAAGAAAACAGGTTTTGGAATTTTAATGAAAACCAACAACTGAAACTTGACCTGTACTCCCTTGTCATTATTTTCATCAAATTTGCTAACTACATCAAGAGGAAATAAAAATCGAATTGAATTGAATTGAATAGTTAACCCATTTTCACTTCTGCAACAGAGTGAGACTGTTTTTAAGAGTAAACCGTATGTAGCTCAGTAACAATGTACATCATTTACATCAACCAAGATGTTTTTTGATACGGTTCTTGCGTGCGACACAAGAGGATTTGGAGGTTTTGATTGAACCCCTAAATTAATAAAAAAAAAATGTATAACACGCTGACTTGGCCATTTCCAAGGACTTCCTTTTTACAATGTTTTAGAGGGAGGAGGCCTTGGAAATGTCCACATTTGACAGTCCGTGTCTTGAACCCTGTTCTGTAAAATCCTGTATCTGCCTCAAACCTTCCGACTTGAAACATCCGTTGTTTTGTATTCACATACCTGAGTACATTGTTTCTTTGGAGTAGGCTTGCTGTCATCTCTAACACTAGTAAGTAGCAAAAAGCAATAAAAAATATTTATTTAATAAGCATTAATAAAACTATACTATATTTACCATTAGGATCAATCAGGCATCAAATTGTATCACCCCCCTCCCACCCCCCCCCAAAAAAAAAAACAACTGGAAATACACATTCAAGTATTTTCCTGTTTTCAGTAAAATTTGTTGATGTTGTTGTATGCAAGGCATGAGAAGGTTTCGGGGCCACATTTTTAGCTAAAAGACTGTGTCCTCAGCCCAAATCTTTCTGATGTAGTGCGTGTTTAAACATCTCAAACAGGGATGATTTCAAAGATATTGAATAACAGCAGTCACCCCTCAAAATGCTGGAAATCCCCCTTTCCAAGGACCTAAATCTCAAAATCCCCCAGAGAGGGGGGGGGGGGAGGGGATGGGAGGGGGAGACATGCTCCCAGACTTGACTACATGTAAGTAGGGATTGAACCTCTTGCAGCAGAAGATTTTCTGAACACCTCTTCATCAACTCTTGGATCTGCCCCAATTAGAAATTTCCATCATTGACTAATTTATTAGTGTTAGTGGCCATGAAATTTCAGAGGAATTTGAAAATAATGTTAAAATATACCGATATTAGGTTTGTACATGCATGTTAGAAAACAAGTCTTCAAAAAGACTTCTACTGATCAGCTCATGATCATTAGTTCTTACTTTTTATATTTTTCTTTATCCTCGACAGATTCAAACTCGTGTCGAAGGCGATTCAGTATGGTATGTCCTCTGTGATTTTATTTTGTTATACAATTGATGCCTGATTGATCCTAATGGTAAATATAGTATAGTTTTATTAATGCTTATTAAATAAATATTTTTTATTGCTTTTTGCTACTTACTAGTGTTAGAGATGACAGCAAGCCTACTCCAAAGAAACAATGTACTCAGGTATGTGAATACAAAACAACGGATGTTTCAAGTCGGAAGGTTTGAGGCAGATACAGGATTTTACAGAACAGGGTTCAAGACACGGACTGTCAAATGTGGACATTTCCAAGGCCTCCTCCCTCTAAAACATTGTAAAAAGGAAGTCCTTGGAAATGGCCAAGTCAGCGTGTTATACATTTTTTTTTTATTAATTTAGGGGGTTCAATCAAAACCTCCAAATCCTCTTGTGTCGCACGCAAGAACCGTATCAAAAAACATCTTGGTTGATGTAAATGATGTACATTGTTACTGAGCTACATACGGTTTACTCTTAAAAACAGTCTCACTCTGTTGCAGAAGTGAAAATGGGTTAACTATTCAATTCAATTCAATTCGATTTTTATTTCCTCTTGATGTAGTTAGCAAATTTGATGAAAATAATGACAAGGGAGTACAGGTCAAGTTTCAGTTGTTGGTTTTCATTAAAATTCCAAAACCTGTTTTCTTGCGTGAACATGCAACAATGCCAAACTATGAAAGGTTGCAGAGCAGATGGAAATACTCTAACCTCTGAAATAATTCATTGAAATGGAATGGATTGAAATGCAAATTTAATTAATTGAGTTTCAATTAATTTTACTTCATTTATGACTTATTGTTAGTAACTTACAGCTAAATTTGTCTTTTATAACCTAGTTGTAATGTGTGGTTCCAGAAAATATCCATACCCCCCCCCACGGAGGGTTTTTTTCAGTTTAAGCCCCCACCCCCCCGGATTTTCCGTTCTGGAGGGCTTCACGTTATTCCCCCCACCCCCTGGAATTTCCAAGATTTTTCCACTTGGTCCCCCCTACCCCCAGGAAATTCCAAATCCACAAATAAAGAGACTTCATTACTTTATTTTGATCTACTTAGAGCCGAAATGAAATTTAGTTGCGGCCGATTATAGTTACACTTCAGATGACGACGTAAAGCGGCATATTTTTCAAGTAAGCAATTTGGCCACACCACACTTGCTATTTCATGCAACATTATTTAAGGAGATATTCACTAGGTAAGGAACAAAATTGCTGGATGAGGCTGTGAGATTTAATTTTCCTAACAACGACCGTGGAAAATTCTAGACGCATGAATAGACGCGCTTATCTCGCTTTCTCGCTTTTGAAAAGTCCAAACTATAAACAACTGAGCTTATTAACACTCTACAGTCGTGGCAGCTCACCTTTCGTTTGCTCAAATTGAAAGAAGTTTCCACTCGAAAAATATCCAAGAAAGAATTGAAAGTCGACGGTATTGTCCACGTTTTGTAACCTTGTCGAAGTTTTTTAATTTATGCACAGTCGAAACAAGATATCTAATTACTTTGTACGCGCAAGCTATGTTATTACGTCATTCTTATTTTTGCTGTCAAAGTGGAACTCGGGAAAATAACTCAATGCTAATCTCCACAATATTTCTGTATGTTGCAGGTGTAATTGTTATCTTGTATTATGTGTGAACAGTACTGTTTATAAATATTATTTTTCGTGTGTGGAGCCTTGAAGTGACTTCGCTTATCAGCGGGAATCATAAGTCATCACGCAACATGTTTTTTAAAACAGCTGTTTGTCAAATATCGCTTACATTTGCCTTCCACCAGGAATACTTCGATAAAGTTATACACTTTGATAGTAAATTTCACGCCTTAGAATTTTTTTAACTTGTCATACATTTCATTTGTAAAACATACTTTTGAAGTTCAATCTGGTAACTAAACAACCAAATGAAATCTTTGCTGTATCTCGTGGCCGTTCACGATTACTCATTTTCACGTGTTCGCTCAATGCGGCCAATCTTAGGGGACTGGGAACAATATTTTTCTAGTCGGCCATTTTGTTTTACTCGACGTTGAACATGCTGCTCAGGTGTGCCTCAGTGGTGTATGTGTCGTTTGGCGCTGAAATAATAATAGGAAATATATGACAAGGAATCCTACGTCTATTTCTACGGATAGAACTTTTCGTTTTTCTTGGTTACCTGAATCAATTGGAAAAATACGTGTTTATTCAATCGCATTTCAAACCCTCTGGAAAGAAAAACTCTTTATGTACCCCCCTCCCCTTTGGAAATTTGTCTCTTTTAGACCCCCCTCCCCCTCGGAAATTCTGTGACCCTCCGTGGGGGGGTATGGATATTTTCTGGAACCACACAATGTTAGTACAGTGGAACCTCGATTTAACGAAGTCGCTGGGGACCGGCCAAATTTGTTCGTTAAATCGAGGGTTCATTATATCGAAAACCTCGATATAACGAATTTGAGGGGAAAAGACCAAAATGTTCGTTAAATCGAGGTCATAGTTCATGATTGATTTGTAACACAGGTGACTTCTGTGGAAATACTTTAATGCCAATGTCTATGACAAATGATAAGCCGTTGACTGAAAGGTTGCTGTCTCTTTACCATATGGATTAAAGGATTTGCTGACTGTTGATCTGTTCAGCGTTTGGCTTCTGTCGCATGTTGACATTGTAATTCGTTATATCGAGGTAAATTTTACGTTTGGGCTTCCGGATTATGTTCGTTATATCGAGGTTCTATTCCATACATTTTACTGTAATTTTGGCCGGACTTAGAGTATCATTCGTTATATCGAGGACTTCGTTAAATAGAGGTTCGTTAAATCGAGGTTCCCCTGTAACGCTATTGTTGTTAGTGTACCACCGCCATTGTTCCCTTCTTTGTACTTCAAGTATATACAACCATTGCACACATTTTTGCAGAATTATGGTGCAACTCAGCAGTATAGTTAACAACTATTCACTGAAGTGGAGGTGGCTAGCAGTGGATATTTACCGAGCCGCGAAGCTGGGAGGTAAATATCCAAGGCTTAACCATTGACACTGAGGTGAATAGTTACAAGTTTTAGCATATACTAAAACAGTGAGATAATATGCACCAAAAAAATTAATTTGGATGATTTCTTCACTTGTCACAGAGGCAAACTGGGACGCCATTTTCTCTTGAGTTGCTCGGAGGTAAATAGCACAGGATTTTTGGAGTTTGACGAGCCAATCAGTGCGGGGTTTCAACACTATCCACTGTTTTATTATATAATAATTAATACTATAATTATAAATTATTAGTAACTAAGCCATCACTCTCGTTTGAAGGGTGGCTATCTGAGTGTGGACTGCTGGGGTCCAACAACAGACACAGTGATATTTGAGTTCTACTGTGACACTGGAGAAGGCTGTGGTGGTGATGTACAGTTTTGGTACAGATTAACCCCAAGTCCTATAGGAGCAGGTGAGCAAATTAGGCCTTAATGAGTTTCTGTTTTCAGGGCTTGAAATTAACTTTTTCATTCGGGGGCCAGCTGAATCTTCATAATATGGATTGTACCATTTTTGGTTCAACATGTGCTTTCATATTCAGTGTCACTTACATGAAGCAGTGTTACCTACATGTAGTAGTTTTCGAATAAAGAGGTTGGAGTTGCATTGTCAATGGCATCTTGTTGTGCCATCCGCATCAATCCCAGTTTGTAAGAACCTGCTGAAAAAGAGGCGCCTTTCAATTGTAGTATCAATGATTTTCTTGTGTTGATATGCAACATGATGTTAATGGGGGTGGAAGGTTGAACTGTCTAGTACCTACCAGATCTCAGTAGTTTTCTTAACTAAAAGTGATTTGAACACAAAAGTTGTGTTGACAACAAATTTTTGTCAATACAACTTTTGTTTTCAAATCTGGTTATCTTGCAATTCCTGCAATTTGTCAGTTGCGACCAGTTTTGAAGATTTTGTATGGAAAAAGTATCTCTGCATGTTTTTATGAGATTCATGGTTTAGAGAATTATAATTTGTTTCTATCTCACCAAGTGGTTGAAAGTGCAGTTTGCATCTTTACATGGCAGGGCAAGACCACGCTTAAAATCCTGTTCTCCATCCAAATGTGTTAAGTTAAACTTAATTACCGTAATTCCTCGACTAATAGCCGGGGTTGATTATTTCTATTTTCACACCAAAATGGGGCGATTATTTGGGGGAAGGCGATTATTCAAGGGAGGTGATTATTTCAAATACTTCTCACAGGAGGTTGCGCCCTAAATATTTTGTTTTATTATACCAAGCAATAAAGGAAAAAGTGAAATACATGAATATTACCATAGAAAAAACTGTTAAAAAACTGGTGCTTTTGTTAAACATTCAGTTGTGAACAATTAAATGAAAACTTGTTTGTTACCCAAGATGTCAATTTTTAACTTGAGAGGGAGGGGATAAGAGAAAGAGAAAATGGCTAGGGGGGGGGGGGGGGATTATTCGAGGAAGGCGATTATTTTAAAAATTTTTGTCAAAAGGTTGGGGGGGGGGGGGGCGACTGTTAGAGGTAGGTGATTTTTCAAGGGTTGGCTATTATTCAAGGAAATACAGTAAATTACTTAATATGTGAATTCGGGCTACTGGCAGGAGGATGATTTGAGGGAAGCAAGCAGACCTGGTCTGGCTTGGAAACAATAATAATTTTTTTGTTCTATCCATGTGCCTAGCCCCTCATGTTTAATGACAATCATTCTTTTTCGTTGTAGATGTGGATGACTGGTGCAGCCTTTCTCGTGGCAGTGAATTTCCTCGAAACTTAAAACCAGTGCCTCCACCGGTAGGGACGACACCCACTGTTAAAAGTGCAGCATGTAACATTTTGTCTTGGAGCTTTCTTCAACTTGCAGTTGTAGTTTTGCTAGTGCATGCACTTGCATCCATCACTTGAACAGGTCAACCCTCCTTTAATAGACAACCTGGTACTGAAATAATCATGAAATTTAAAAACAATAATAATATGAAATTGTAAACTTTACGAAGCTTTCCAGGCATATGCGTTAAGAATTCACAGTAAATTCAGAATCTCTAAATGTTTCTTGCCCAAAAAATGTAGTTTAAGTATATTTAACAATCTTTTTGAATTGTGGAAATTGAAAATAGTAAATCTGCAATTGGAAATAAGCACCCTGAACTGTGGAAAAATTATATTTGATGTATCATTATTGCCTCTTTAGAATCGTCTGACAGGGTCCTCTGAAATACAATTACGTGTGCACATTAATTATTTAGGATTTACATGTACGGTCTACAAAAGACAGCATAATGTTTACCAGGAGGACTTTCACATAAAAAGGAGAAGGGTGCTCTTTGGGAATTTAAAAAAAAAAACCTTTAAGAGGTATCGATATACTGTTTTTGGTGTGTGGACTCAAATTTTCACCCCTAAGAGGTGCCAATTCTAAAACTGCACATTAACTGACACTTAATTTTGATAGCATAGGGTGATACCAAAAAGATGCCATGAAAGCCCCTTATCAGTGACAGTGGACCTTTTTATGCTGAAGACCTTAAGAGATAACAAACCTGCCTTTGCTTTTTTTTAACCCCTAAAAGGTACCACAAATACCTCTGTCTTTTTTATATGGAAGTCTCCCTGGGGGGAGGACATATATGTAGTTACACCTACACCCTCTCCAGACCCTGGTCAACAGAGACAGCCCTGCTTTGTCACATCATCATCATCATCATCATCATCAATCTTTATTTATCCACGAGATCATATCACTTTACATGGTCTTCCTACGAATCGTGTTTAAAACTATACTAAAATACTCTAAGGAACTATAATGTTAAAAATACAAAAACTTACATTATGAATGATAAGACTTAAAATGAGTCAAGGTGTATTAGAAAAAATCTTTCCCATCAAATGAAGTTTTAAAAACATTTAAACTAGACAGTTTTCTAATCTCTGAGGGAATCTTGTTCCACAGAACAGATCCTCTGTAGTGTAGGCTCCCTTTTGCAGACTCAGTTCTGGGTCTGGGGACATAATAATTCATCTCAGAATTTCTGAGATTGTGTGAATGTACATTTGAGGTGTTGGTAAAGATCCGCCTCAGATACGCTGGGGAAAGATTATTATGGATTTTATACATTGTCACAGCCAACTGTTTAAGTCTTACATATTCTAGCCTTTCCCAGCCAAGCTCATCCAACAAAACACTTGAGCGAACATCATAGTTAGAATAGGTGAGAATTCTAGCAGCCCTATTCTGCAGCTTTTGAAGTTTGTCTGCTAGTCCCTTATTGATGTTACCCCATACGGCACTACAGTAATTAAAATATGGCATTACCAGTGCATTGTACATATTCACTCTAATATCAAATGGTATAAAATGACTTACACGCCTTAAAATAGCAATACCAGCGGATATTTTCTTTGAAATGGTATCAATGTGTGGGCGCCAGTTCAAAGATTCATCAATTTGAACTCCAAGGGATTTATGTTTAATTACTCTTTCTATGGGTGTATTATTGACTTTGACTGTGAAGTCACTATTTATTTGGGATAACTTAAATTGGCTCCCTATAAGCATGTATTTAGTCTTCTTAACATTTAAAGTTAATTTGTTTGCTGACAGCCATGACTGGATTAAATTCATATCATAATTCATTTTATGTTCAAGGACACATGGGTCTTCTGCAGACGTGGTAAGGGTAGTATCATCTGCATACATTCTGGGTTTTGAAAACAAATTACATGAAGGGAGATCATTAATATAAATAGTGAATAAGAGAGGGCCTAAAATAGACCCCTGTGGAATACCACATGTTATATTACAGAAATCAGATTGAGCTCCATCAATAAACGTTTGTTGCTTTCGATCAGATAGATAGGACTGGAACCAGTTAAGAGATTGAGAACTGACCCCATAGAGTTTAAGCTTTCCCAAAAGGATAGTATGATCCATGGTATCAAAAGCTTTTTTCAAATCCAGGAATATCACACCATTTAAAAGACTGTTGTCAATATTCCATAGCCATTCATTCGTAGCCTCAAGTAAAGCTGTTTCAGTGGAAAACATAGGTCTGAAGCCAGATTGTGATTCAGTTAACAAGTTATTATTATTTAAATATTCATATAATTGATTAAAAACAACTCTTTCAATTAATTTACTTACTACAGGCAGAACTGAGATAGGTCTGTAGTTGTTAGGATCAGTCCTGAGGTCTTCTTTAAATATTGGCGTAACTTTAGCTCGTTTCCAAGCATTTGGAAATATTCCAGTGGTAATTGACTGGTTTATTATGAAAGTTAGACTGCGAGTAACTATAGGAGACGCTTCTTTCAGGAGACGCGCTGAGATGTTATCGAGACCACTGGCTTTATTATTCGGTATTTTCTGAATTAAATTGAAGACCTCCTGGCATGATACTTTTGCCAAATTAAAAATGTGTTCTGCAGGGATAATAAAATCAGTAAAATTACTGGATGTATCTTTAATTTCAGAGGCTAAGGAAGGTCCTATTGTGGAGAAATGTGTGTTGAGTATATTACTGATTTCGATGGGGTCAGTATTTACAGTATCCCCAGTGTCCAGCTGAGTTATCTTATTAAATTTAGGTTCATTTCCAATTAGTCTATTAATTCCTTTCCAAGTATTCTTTATGTTTCTGCGGTTATCTTTGAAGAAGGCATTGTAATAGTTCATTTTAGCATTCTTAATTTCATAATTAACCTTATTCTTCATATGTTTGTAAGAAGTCCAATTGCCATCTGTTGGGAACCTTGAGGCTAATTTTTTGAGTTTGTCTCTCTGAAACATTAGCCTTTTTAGTTCTGGAGTAATCCAGGGGGAAGAGGTTCCTTTCACTCTTTTCTTCTTCAGCGGAGCATGGCTATCAGCAATATCTAAGAACATATGTTGCCATATATCCCAAGCAATGTCAGGATTATGTTCCTGTTCAATCAGATGCCATGGGACCATAGATAAATCAGTTCGAAAACTATCTGGAATAAAATTTTTAAAGCATCTGCTTGTTACAGTCTTTGGATTTGATTTGGGGATACAAATCTTTCTTATTGCATACACCAGACAGTGATCACTGATTCCGATATCGGTGACTCCGGAGTCCGAAAAATTCCACGGATGATTAGTTAAAAACAAATCAATGATAGAAGATGTGCGCTTTGTTATACGTGTTGGCTGATCAATTAATTGCCTATACTGGTAACTATCACAGATATCTAGTAGTTTTTGAGTACTGCAATCTGGTGATGTTGCACCAACATTACAATTTAAGTCACCGATAATGTCAACCTCGATATGATATGAGTCCAATTTTTGCAATACATCTTCAAATCTGTTCATCAGTTCAGTGGTGGACCCTGGAGGGCTATACCAAGTGCACACAATAAATGGTTTTGCTTTCGGTTTCGATACTTGGATACTGATCAGTTCTATATTATCATCCGGGAGGTCAATGAGACGCTTATAATTTATTGAGTCCCTAATATAGAGGGCCACACCACCCCCATTTCTATTTCTATCTTTCCTTTCAAGGGTATATCCAGGGATACTGACCTCACCATTTTGAATAGAGTTGTCAAGACGAGTCTCATTAATAGCTAGTATATCAACTGTCTTGGACAGCATATATATCCTAAGTTGGTCAATATTTTTATACAAGCTGGCCAAATTAATAGAAGCAATTTTAAATCCTCTAGTTACCGGAATACCCAAATTTGGCTGCACATGTGCGCTACTTAAAAATCTATTAGGTAAGTCTGTCGGAGGTTTTGGATGAACTTGGCTATTATTATCTAGTTCAATATGGGAATTTGTAGCGGAATTATTTATATCACTGTGTCTCTTTAATGTACAATTCTTATTAAGATCATTAACCTGGTTCAGTAATTTGTCATTTCTCTTACTTGGTTCAAGTAATTGGTCCACATCGTGGTATGGTTCAAAGGTTCGCGTACTCGGAAGTGGTCCTGCCGAAAACCCGTTGCCAGTTTTGTTGTCAATTCTTGGCCAGAGGGAGGCAGGTTAGCTCGTCTCAGATATCTACAAAGGTTGCCCCCAAGAACTTTGCTCCCACTGCTGTTGAGATGTAAATTTGATCTGTTGAGGTGATGGGCCAATATATTCCTGTTGTCAATAAAACATACATTTGTTTGCTCGCAAATAGTTTCGGTAAGTCTGTTAAAGCGAATACCGGTCGTTTCGCCAACGAGTCAGTTCGCCAACGACCTGTTCGCCAATGAATGAAGTCGATTCGCCAACGTCGAATGTCAGTTCGCCAACTCTTATATGCCAGTTACTTCGGTAGCCAACGTCTGAAATACTTTTTTCGTTTGGTTTACTTTACGAGCGGTGACAGCAGCTGAGTCATTTCTTATCGTCACAGCCGATATGGCCAGGAACTTTGTCTTCGGTTTCAGGTCATTGATTAGCATGTGCAGTTTCGTGGCAGCGACATCTTCATTTTCAACAGCTAAATCATTTGTTCCACAATGAACGATTAAGGCCGTGTTCTCATCAATGTGGCCGGACGCAAGAAACTCATTTGCTTTCTCGTGGATATCTTTAATCTTGGCTCCTCGAGAACATTCAACTACAGTCTTCCCTCTGCAGGCACGGGATAATTTCCTAGATTCTATATTTTTGACCAGCGAGTCACCAATTAGGCAGGCTTTTGTCGGTTTGTCCGCACTAACAGGAATCTGCTTTGAGGAATTGGAAGCTGTAACTGTAGAGTTAGCAATGGAAGGTTGAGTGGATGCTTCAGAGATAGCAGTAGTAGACTGAGAAATAAACTTTTGCTTGTGTTGTAATCGATATTCTGTTAGTTGATCAGCCAAGGTCATAGGCGTTGATCGATCTGCATTGAATATCAGCGGCGAATTTTCATCAGGTCTGGCGTCTGATGCTTTAAGCGGTATTTCACCGTCGGAAACCTCAAGCACCTTGAATTTATTTTGAATTTCTATGGGTTTTCTATCTTTACCGACACTTGTCCACCCCTGGGAATCAGACAAGGTATGCGATTGTTTCTAGAAGTGAGAAGTTATGTCATTTCGAAGATTAATTACTTCAGTGGCTATTTCGTTGGTAGCGACCAGTAATGCAGCATGAGAATCTTTCAGATCATTTGTCTCCGGTAACCTTTGGGATTGGGTCTGGAGGTGAGAGGTTACGTCATTACGTAGCGCGGTCAATTCATTTGTTATTTCATTGTTTGCCGCCAGTAAAGCTGCATGAGAAGCTTTCAGATCAATTAGTTCGTTAAACACTTTCTTTAACAACAACGACAACTGAATCAATTGACTGTCGCAATCAGCTTCGTCATCCTTGACCAGATTTGAATATGGAGATTTATTAGCATTCAAAATGGCTTCCGCGTATGCGTTATCAATGAAATTTTCAGCTTTGGCTAGGTCGTCTTCAGTGGGTAAAACAGGAGGTTTAGCAAAATTCCCTCCAAGGCTGTCGTCAGCATTAATTGTAATAGCGCCATCACTAGGCGAAACAAGCCCCGTAGCTATCACCTCACTCGCTTGAACATCGTTGTCTAGATTCTCCTGGAATGCGTTCAACGTTTCGCTAATCGGGTGAGCCCAAGTTGAAGTTAGATTAATTAAATCTATTTTCAGTTTGTCTGCATCTTCTTTTCCTTGAATTTGTAGAGTTTTCGCTTTGTGGTAGAAGTTACAAGTGATGTTTTGAATCTTGAAAACAGCACAAGTTCCGTTGTCGTTAGCGCGAAATTGATTAGGCTGAACTTCCAAATGCAAGGCCAGAAACCTGAGTAGGTCGTTCTTAGATCCATTCCATTTGAGCTGATTTTTTGTAGACAGGAAAGACAAATTCTTACAAAGGGCTTCCAAATCTTCCATTGCTTGCGGTGCTCTCCTTCGAATTCAGTTCTGCTCAATGACACCAATGTGACACCAATGACAAGCAAGAAGTCTGATGTTTTTAATTCCAGTTGAAAGTGAAAAATAATTTAAGGTTGCCTGTATTAAGAAAATTAATTCTAGTGATATAAATTTTAACAACTTCCAATTGGACAGTTGTGTATATAATCTGCACCTCTGACTGACAAATGATCATCAGAAATGCTTCAGTGTTTGGTAATAAACACAGGGGTGGATTCAGAGGGGGTGAGTTGGTTGGCTAGCCACACCCCCCCCCCCCCCCCCAAAAAAAAAAAGGGGAAAAATATTAAATAAATTAACAAGATTGTTAATATTATGCAAAAATAAAGACAAGCACCCTGGACTGGTACCTAATTGTAATTACAAGTACTTTTTTGTCATTATTTAACAGCAACACCAGTGTGAAACTTTTCAATCAGGTTGCAATATTATAATTGTCAAATTTCAGAATTTGGGGACATGCCCCAATGATTTGGCAACTCCTTCCCCTCAAAAAGCCCTGATTGTTTCCCTGTCCAGATATATACCTGTGCAGATATACCTGTATAACATGAGAAATTAAAACTAAACCTTTTGATTTTTAAGGATATCTATTGTTAAATTAAATAGTTATGCTATAAATTTTGTAGTAATGTGATTTACAATTAATTTTTTTTTATTGAATCTTACAGTCTGAGTTGTCTTCTATAGTGACGATTAAGCTGACACTTAGGGTGCATTCCTTTTGGGTAATCTGGATCAGGATCAGTGATCCAAGATCTGTCTGGATCATGGTGCATCAAAAGAACCGACGAATCCACTCTGGCCATGTAATCACCGGTTCCATCGATACACCATGAGCCAGACAGATCTTGGATCACTGATTCTGATCCAGGTTGCCCAAAGAAACACGCCCTTACATGTAAATATGATGGCTGCTTCATTTTTGAGTGTGACAGTTTTAAGGTAGCATTTTATAGTAAGATGCTCGTCATAAGCTCCGTCGGTGCTTTCTCCTCTCTAACGATGGTGGAGAAATGTGCTAGTTAACCCCCCCCCCCCCACCCAACCCCAGATTTAGTTCCTTTCCCATCTAACTTGACTGTGAACAAGTACCAGGCCTGCATTAGCATTTGATAATTGAACGTGATTAAGACGTACCCTGCCATGGTGACCTTTCCCATACAACGAAACAGCTTTTTCCGTATAATGCCTCCATCCCCCTCCGTGTCAATTTTTTTGCCCTCGTCCCACATTTCGCCGCGTCTAGCAGACAGAAACCTCTTTGCTTATTACGCAGGCTACCCAAGACGTGAACCCTCCCTTTGATTGGCTTAACCCTTTCACCACCAAGGGTCTCCCTTTGACGAGTAAAATCGTCTGGCGTTAGACAGAGTAAAATCTATAAGTGGCCATTGGTGGTGAAAGGGTTAAGCTATCCCTCATCAAAGTATGATTCCTGGCTTCTTGATTTGTTAATGAAATTTCAGAGTTTTCATTCCACAAATTGAGGCGCCATCCTCTGTCTTGTAATTTGGGCAGCGTACATAAAGGGGCACCTAGGTGCCTCTTAGAAACCGAAAAACCGCTCAAACAATCGCCCGAACTGCAATAAATTTCATCCAAAACCGAACAACCACACTGACAAAGATTTGCTAGCCTTTAGACTAGAATCTCTCCTTCTGTTACTCAGTTTTCTTACGTCTAAACTTGTTTTGCTTTCCGAAGTTCTTTCTTATTCTCTCGTTAATGCAGAACTCATCGCAGTCTTAATATTTGCTTATATTTTTGTAAATCGGCTTCACAGACCTATTGCAGTGTGAAACAGGAAAAAACTGCACAAAATTACTTCAGGTAATCATAATCCCTAAGTTCTGAGGTTGCTAGAATTTCTATTTGAGTAGACAATGGCAACCGTATTTTACAACCAAACTACTTTATATTTTGCAACCAACCGTCTCTCTACATCCATCGTACGTGGATAGAGCGAGTGCGCGTAATGTTATTCCCGCGACGAAAAGCGAAGAGAGGGAAAACTAAATTACAGTTTTAGAGTGTCTGGAAGGATATCCTCGGGATCCGGGATTTGACCCAAATAAGGAGCGGGAATCGGGAAAACGAAAAATCTCTTGACGGGATCCGAGTTGTGACTGATCCCTGGGTTCTGTCCTCGTGTACGGGTTCACAAGAGCCGCTACAAAGGACCAAAACAATACGCAACAGCTAACCAATGACTCCTAAACAAAGAAAGAACAATGGTTATTCCCTTGTGAACCCGTACACCAGGGCAGAACCGCTCCCTGGGATCGAGACTCGCCAAAATTTGGGCATGGTATGCGGGATTTCTTTTACCTGTCTGTCGGGAATTCAGGAAATCGTCACGACCCAACTAAAGAGGGAGCTTAAGCAAACCACGACGCGATGACGGCTACGAGAACGTCACCAAACAAAAGGTTTAATGAGCAAAAATCATGATGGCTGTGCACGTGTGTCATAATTCTTTGTACATTTCTTTGCAGTCCTCTACAAAACAACAACGTGAGATGATAAAGTTCTGTGTCGTCTACTAAACGTGGACGACGACAGCTGAATTTTTGGTATTCTCACTTTGGAACTGAAAGATGTCATTGCACATTTAGCCTGAACGCGATTTTAGAACTATTGGTATACCGAACAGATCTATACAATCGCGAATTTCGCTGGTAAAATATGAATTTGTTTTCTACCAGGGGTCGTCCTAGGCCGCGGCGTCGTCGCTGCATATCCCTCGTCCAACGAAACTCCGGTAAGTCTTGTGTAGCCATAAAAAAGCCAAGCAGATTTAAAACGGTCAAGAGAATTGCGAAGGATAGTAATGTACTTTGCCTTTGGTTTAGAGAAAATTGTGTTCATCGGTTCTTTATTATATCTTATATGAGAGGAAAATATCTTTGCTGTGTCTTTGTTGACTAGACTCGAGACTTCATTTAACTCAAGAGGCGCCGGCCATTACATATGCGCCAGATCAGGATCAAGAGCGATTGTACGGTTTCTGATGATTCCATATTTAAGAATATTTAAATAGTTGATTATAATTTGTTATTCATTATGTACATATTTTATTCTTAGGTTTTAGTATTCACGCACGACCCCACAAGCTGCACAGCTTTTTAACTTATCGTGCTTAAATAAAGGTTGTCTATCATGGTGACCATGGTACTGGAGCCAGTTTTATGAGTTTTGAGGTAGTAAATCATATGCCGGCCAACAGGTCAGGCAGCTGGAGACATGATGAACAGGAAATTCATCTGTTGCAGCAGTGTTCTTCTGGAATACAGCCTGGTTGAAGTTGATCTACGAATTAAAAAAAGTCATTTTTATAACTACAACTCGCAGTTAGAAACGCATATATCTCCTGTGGATTTATTCACTTTTTTATATGCTAAATCGAATACGTTTGCTCGTCGGGAAACTTAGCTTTGCATCCACTCAAATGCGTTTACCATCGACTGCCGTTGCGTTAGCTTTCTGGAGGTTTTGGTTTTATTTTTAACTCGTACAAAAATGCAAGTAAGGGTATACACCCTTTTTTATCACTCTCTTTTTACAGGAATAAACAATGGGTTGTCATGCAAGTGACCAAACAACCTCACAACTCAAATACGTTTTCCGATTGGTTTCATTACCAGAAATCCGAGTCTTATTGCGTCACGAAAACCGCACGTCAATCAAATGGAACTTAAAAAATGGCGTCCCGATGCTATAAAGAAATGTATGGGATCTGAAACAAAATCTCAATTTTCGCTAGCTTAAATAAATTAATTTCGATGTGCCGACCTTTCGCTGATAAATAATATGCAACTGCTCTACAAAGCGAAGGTTTTTTTACTGTTTCGCTCATTCTTCGGGCCGCCAAATAGCATCAAAATAACAAGGATTTATGGTTGTACTTGCTTACTAGTTTCATCAAAATACCTCCACTTACCTTGACTTCAAAGCTCTGTGCTGCCCGTGTGTTTCAAGCTTCCATCGGTGCCGACCCCTCAAAATTTTCCTCAAATTACGGTCGTTTTAAGCAAGTAAAATAAATCCTTTCATGATAAAACAGAAGGCCGCCCAGCAACACCAAAAAAGTGCTTCATCACGAATGGTTATAGCCTTCTCTGAGGGTACGAATGTCCTGCAGGATGCGAAGAAACGCGAAGAACAACCACTTTCCATCGAGCAAAATCCACCATATTTACTTCAGCTTAGCCTCCTGGCAGTTTTACATGTTCTACCGCTGTCTAAGTATCTACAGGCTCAAAAATGCGAAAAATCGCGCGAAATTACGAATGGTAATATATGGGAAGACTTAATTCACTTATTGAATTCCGGCACTGAGAATGTCTCATGTTTTGCTCGATTTCGAAAAGAAAGCCCTTGATTTTAAGCTTCAAGTCACTGATTCCCCGTTGTCTTATATACATCAGCAGCACAGTAGACAAGCTGAAATTGCTCTGTCAATGATATACATCCCATATCCAATTCTGAAGAAATGGCATGAGCTTGTTGGAATCAAAGACGAGAGAGGAAATGAGTTGAACTACATTGACCTTCTTAATTTTTGGATTCCTGGTCAATGGTTCAAAATAAGCAAGGACAACAGATCAAGAATCCAAATAAGATCTTTTCTTTTTCCTATTCTCGGCATACATTATATCAACAGTGCTTAACCTGTGAAGCACATCACAGAGCGATAAGCGCCGCCATATTAGATTTTATTGTTCTAGAGTGTAACATGATATACCGCTGACAATTTTTAGCGGGCTCGAAATGTCCGTGATTTCTGGTAATGATATTCTAAATAAGCATTATGTTCTAAATAATCATTATATTTAAAATAAGCATTATCATCTAGCATTAATTGTACTCTAGATGTTATCAAAATAAGAGAGTGAATCCCCCATATAAGTCCTCTAACGAGGGTCGCCCTGTTCCCTGAGTTATTTTAGACATTGTACCCAGTTCTTCCGCGGACATATCTCGTGTGTTGCGTGGATGATTTCGTGAAGGATCTGCTTACATGTATGTCGTTTCATTTTGTTTCAAAGCAAAGGAAAACCCTTAACGCTGTTGAGATTTCTTTTTTGATATTTTGACTACAAGCAAGCTAGGGTGCTTCGGCTCTCGGTATGTTTTAATAGATTTCGAACTTAAGGAGGAGTTCAAATTAGGGACGGGTGTCCTCTGCACAAACAACAACAACTGAACCAGCAGAGAAATGCTTAGACGAACTACAAAACGACAATCAAACTACTCAACACAAGCTAGGCAACCGAACAGATGGTCGAAAGCTGCAGGCAGACGCTCGCTGTCTAAGTTTCAGAAGAGCAGTTTAAGCTGCAACGGCAACAACGTTAACGTCGATTATAAGACGACTTACCATTCAACCTACGAATATCGCGAGAATTTAGATTCATTCAGTTTGTCTATACTGTCAGAAATATCCTTAACAGAATTGTCCTCGTATAGCTAGTGCAGAGAACATCTCTGCTATGAAACGAAATCAACACATATACAATGACGTTCCCGCAGGAGCCATAATCAGGGATTGTAGCTCCTGGTTCCCGCCATTTCGTCACCTGTAATTTTGAGAAAGTCGCTTCGGTTGTCCAGGTAACGCGCGAGTTATATCCGCGGAAGAACTGGGTACAATGTCTAAAAATAACTTAAGAGGGATTACCTTAGTTAGAGGACCTATATGAGGATTCACTCTCTTACCTTGATAATCTCTTGTACTTAAATCCAAACTAATTTCATCCCAGTTGCAATTGCAATTTAAGCAATAGCAAAATCAATGGGATTCAATGGCAACTGTGATGATCACATCTTCATTTCATATCTATTCCCGCAAATCACCTTCATTCAAGGATATGAAAATGTTTGTACTTTATTTACTGCCTTACCACGTCTTACAGACCCTTGAGGCCAGTCGGCATGTTATGTTGCCCAGTCAGGTAGTCATAAATCTTGAGATCTAATAGTAAATAACTTGACTGGTCTCTTGGTTGAACACTGTTCAGGCAAACTTGAACTAAGCTGAAGAGCTTAACTGAGACGAACAGGAACACCAATCATACGGGCTACTAGTTATATCTAGAACATTATTCAGGCTTACAGTGATGTACTTAATGCTTATTTAGAATATAAGCCGATGGACAGTCTGAACAGTAAAGCATTGACTCACTGTTTGTATAAGGGTCAGTCAGGCGTCAAGTTGAATGATGATATTGTCAATTATTTCATGCTGGTCTCGTATACTTACCTTAAAACTGGGGAGAATATTGCATTCCGGCACATAATGAACACAGTGATGCACGCAGAAATTGAAATCAATCAGTACAAACAGCCGATGTCCTTGAATGCAGTTGATGTGCTTCGGAAGGTAAACCATTGCCTTGATGTGGTTAAATTGTTTTAAACTGTTGTAGCTAGTCTGTTTTGTTCTCCAACCTGAACATTACGTCGAGAACTCATAACCACAAGTGACACACGCTGTTGTGCCTCCTGGGCAAACGTTCTTATTGCTCGTAGTAACGCCTTATAAAGGCGGATAATATTCTAACAAAAGGTGCCAGTGCTGCTTAGCAGCACCTCAGTCAATGCAAACACGTACTTTTATGCGGTTTATATGCTCATGAGTTAGCCTTGAAAACCACATTTTAAAGGGCCAGAGTCACGGTTGAACGGTTTGAAAAGTTTAGCTTAAGTTTTCAATTTCGTTGTTTGCAATCCGTGTCAATCTTCTCCATCCTTAACCATCCTTGTTCCTTTATAGTTTATTATCGTCTCTTTAATGTTTTTCTATCTTTGTACATAGTATTTTCCTGCGTTTGACTGTGGAATTAGCAGGAAAATATGCTTTCGTCGGTATCTATTGTTTGTTTAGGCATGTGCGCTGGTATGTGGGTGATTAGTAGGGTATTTATATTGGGGTGTAAGAGTAGGTCTTTCATCTCGGTCTCGCTTATTCAGCGTTCGTGTTTTTTTTCTTTGATTTTTCGTATTTTGTGTGTGTTCTGTTTCCTCGCTTGTTTTGCAGATGTTTTCAACTTTTCAATGTGGACGGGCCTTCGGGCAGCTGTTCCTCAAGGTGATGATGTTTTATTCTCATCTGCGGAATCTCTTCCAGATGTGGCTTTGGCTAGCAGAGCTCCCAATACTTCATTGAAGTATTCCTGTACTTACAACAGGAAGTCTTGGGCGTGTGATCATGACCTGCCAGCTTTTCCCGCATCTTCGTTTCAACTTGGTCTTATTTGCGCCATTTGATGTCCGAGGCGAAGACAGCGTCAACTCTAGAGTCCGCCGTTCACAGCATTGCCTGGATGCATCAGTTGGGCGGAGAGCGGTCTCCTACGGATCATTTGTTGGTGAAGAGCTTTCTTTCTGGTGCACAACGTTTACTGGCCCACCGCACATCCAAGAGGCTAGGGAGCAACACTGTCTCCCAGCTAGAACAATTAGTTGCCTGTAAGGCCGATGCGATGGCCTCTTTGTATTATGTTCGTTCTGTTGAAATTGGTTTGATAGCTTTTGCTGCATTTCTTAGATTTGACGAGCTTGCTAAGCTCGTTCGTTCAGATGTTGAGATCAAGAGTGACATGTTAAAGTTATTTATCGAATCTAGTAAAACTGATACAGATATGGTCCTTGTGTTGTTATAGCTTCATCTCGCAAGCAACTTGCCTGGTGAGCTTTGATGAGCCGATATTTAGAAGGGGGGTAGCTAGCCCAAGTCAGCCCTCTCCTTTTTTTTTGTCGGTTATGGAAAACTAAGTATGGTTATAAGCCTAGGTCTACATGGTCTAAAGGTTTAGGTTATACACGTTTAAAGGAATTAATATTAGAAGCTTTTAAAGACATTGTGCCTGACATTTCTGTTATTGGTACTCATAGCCTTAGGAGTGGCGGGGCTGCCGCCGCCAAAACTGGTATCTCAGATCGTCTTTTTCAGCGGCATGGCGTGGTCTGGTGATTCGGCTAAGGACGGTTATGCAATGGATTCTTTGTCTTCACGTTTGTCTGTATCTGAGGCTTTAGTTCTTTAGTTTTTCTTCTTTTTGGTCTTGCCCGGGGGACCGTTGAAAGTGGGGTCCAGCTGGCCTGGGGTTTTCCTCCTAGGAGCAAGTGGACTAGGCTCGATTACCAGCCGCTGTTCGGGAAAGGAGCCCGCGCTGGGAGGGTAGACCAGACACGAGAGAGCGGCGGAATTCGAGCCTACAAGTGGACGTACAGGGAGGGATTTTCACCCAGCTGTTGTTCCACAACCTCATTTCAGTTAGTTTTCGTTTTCTTTACGAATTTAGTTGTATGTTACATGGTTTATTTTGTAAGCTTATATATTATTGTTGCATTGTTATATGCTGTATTGACTAGTCTTCTAGAGAAATAAAACGAACGCTTGGCTTGAAGCGAGCCACACCCAAGGGTTGTGCGTATTGTGGTGGGTCAAACTTAGATTTAGAGGAGAGGTGTTATTTTCAGGTTTCCTTCAATTTAACGGTAATTTTGTCGATGCTCAAAATAACTCAAAATACCTTGACTGAGCCCCTTAAGGACGTTCGCGCTAATTGTTTCTGCGCATCCTTACTGCGCACGCAAATTCACATGCCACGTCATCCATGAGCACGCGCGCTAAGTCATAAAATAAACAAATGATAAGGCAGATGGCCATTACTAGAGCTTTGACTGGATTTAACGATCTTGGACGTTCGGTGACCGCAATTTTTCTTTCGATCGATCATTTTCTCTACTGATTTTCTACGTTTAGGGAAAAAATGAAAAAAATCTATCGACTAGAAGTTTAAATTTTTGGCAAAATGCACCATCGAATTCCGTTCTTAGTAGCTCTTCGTGCATCTGTGCGGCGGTCTCAAATGCCTCTTAAAGGGTTAAATTTTGTGAAAACGTCAGTAAGATTTGAAATTATTTACGCAACAGACCCACTTCTACAAAATATGACTAAGATGGTTTGCCTCCGTTGACTCACCTTCGATATTTTTAACTATAAACCCTGTAGACCGTGTTCAATGATATGCGACAATTTTTCGAAATCAGTATAGTTTACCACACGCTTTATCTCTGACACGAAGACGGTGACCCCCAAATTTTTTTGCATTTCTGGCACAAGTAACTCATTATCTGCCTGCAGTAAAAATTAAAAGAAATTCTATCGACTGGAAAAATTTCGCGCGAACGTCCTTAAAGTCTTATTCATATTATTCTGCCATTGGCAAGTTTTTGCTGTTAGTCTTTTGGAATGCTATAGGTTTGACTTTCACAACATGAACCCGCTAAAGAAGCAACAAGTAGGCATGCAGGGGCCAATTAGAAACCAAAAAACCAGGCAAAACAAAAAAAGCAAAACCGAAAACCGAAATAAAACCCTCCCTGACAAAAATTTGGTATGCTTCAGAATCTCTTTTTCTGTTATTCAATTTTCATACGTCTAAATTTGTTTTACTTTTGAGTTCTTTCTGCTTATTCTCTCGTTAGCGCGGAACTGATCGTAGTCTTAATATTTGTTCAGTTATATTTTTGTTTATAATATAAGTCGAGAAATTTCGGAGTTTGATTCATAGTACAATCTCGCCAAAATACATAAATAGAATTTATGAATTTTGTTTGGCTCAACAGTAGGATGGCGTTTTGAATTGCTGCCGGCCGTGCCAGAGTCGTCAGGTACCTGCCTGTCGAGCTTATCGTAAATACGTTTGTTCTTGGGCCACCCCAGTTTGATCAAAAATAAGAAACAGACAGCAGTAATAAATATATTGAAGTCACGAATTTTTGATTGAGACTTGACGTTTCGTATATGTGTTACTCTTCACACTTTTTCAAAAGTAACCGTTGAAATTTGAAAAGAGCTATTTAGGGACTGGTCAAAAAGTACAGGGGGGGGGGGGGGTGGGCCGGAGCATTTCGAAATGTGGTGGTTAGAAAACATATGACTCCATTTGGCACAAAACTGAGTGACCCACCCCTAAATAGAGGCTGAAAATCACATGACCCCCTTCCCCCCCCCCCCCCCCCTTCCCCATAAGACATGACATATTTGGCTGCATAATCCGAAAAAAAAAACATTTTGTGGATGAAATTGTGATGTTCTTTACGTTTTAGATTTATTTTCTAACAACAATGCAAAATTATGCAAAAATTATATTGTTTTCCATTAGCCTTGCAACTTTAAGTCATGACTGTAAACTCTAAGAAAACTTGACCTTTTACTTTTCACACTAGGCCTCAAGGCACGTAGAGCAGTGATCCAGCTAGAAAACGGCTGTAATGTCGTGGGAGTAATATAACTAGACAGCTCCCAGATCCTTGTGCATGTGTCCCGTATCCTTGGGGAAAAATAGCATGTAGACCCAATATCATATCAACTCTTCGGTTTTCGTCCATCGTATCTTGATTAAAAATACATCAGCACTGTTTGTGTTACAGTTTTAATCATGTAGACACAAGTTGGCCATTTGGTGTTCTTGTATACCAGCATGTCAACCGAGTGCAGTATTTTGAATATTTCTGCCCTGGGACTCCTTGCTCAATCCGTTAGCTTTTGTACAGATTTTACAATACATAAGTTACCATCTCTTATTCGTACACCAGCCAAGTGTACTTTTTCAAATCCGGCTTGAAAATGTTTTGTCCTTTGTAACTGAAAAGATTTTATTTTATAATACAATAAAAGCACTCCAACACCAACCCACAGTCTGTCAAGTTCTTTACGCATAGCCAACAGCTCCCACATGTGTTGTGTGGAGCTAGGGCTTTAATAAAGGGGTGCTTTGCTGTCTATGGCTGCCACTACCTGGGTAATATGGCTGTGCGAATGCCAGATCGTGGGTTGGTGTTTGGGTGTGTCACTTGCTTTTATTTGTGCAAAAAGAGTTACCTTTGTTGTAGATTGTGTCAAATGTGTGCCAGTTCCCATAAAAAAAAACACGATGATCCACCCCTACGGGTGGCTGAAAATTGCATGACCCACCCCTTACCAAGGGTTCAAAAACTGATGAACCACCCCCCCCCCCCCCCCCTCCAATACGTTTTGAATATTTTTTGAGAACCCTGCGCGCGCTCTGATTGGTCAAAAACCCATGTTTTATCAGAGTATAAAACATAAAAAGAACGTGTTTTATTGTTTTGCGCGTGCAAAATCTATATTTTAAAGCAAATGAAGAAGCCTAAGCCGTGTATTACACTGTGTTATAACATAACGAAAGCAAAGCGCGCGCTCTCATTGGTTAACTCAGCATTTACTATTTGCCCATAGGTGTATGCTGCTGACATACTCAATAACTAAAGCAAAGCGCACCCTTTGTGATGTAGCTCAATAAAAAGACTTCTGTTTTTCCAGTGTCTCAATGTTGCGTTATAAAACAAATGGTAAACGCCATAGCGTGCACTATTGAGTTAGGGATGCACTTGGGAGGTTTGCTAAGCACTCTTGAAGCTAGAGTCACACGAGGCGGACTCTCACGTTTCTTTCGTGCTTAACAACTTCCCGCGTGCATCCATAACTCAATAGTACACGCTATGGCGTTTACCATTTGTTAATTTGTTTAATTTTGCAGTGGTAAAAAATGTAATTTGTTGCACGGAACACCAAGGATTTCACAAGATCTCGTTCAGAAATGTCCGTGCATTCCAGGATCAAATTGGAATTTGGAAATGTCGGTTTTTGAGGAGAGAGGAAAAAAGGGAGTGCCCGGAGAAAAACCTCTCGGAGCAGAAAGAGAACCAACAACAAACTCAACCCACATATGATGCTGGGTCCGGGAATCGAACCCGGGACACATTGGTGGGAGGCGAGCGCTCTCACCACTGCGCCATCCCTGCTCTCCCAGTACTGAGTCTGTTTTGCCCTTCGCCAAATTATCAAAGTGATCCCACTTGATGTTGTGTCCAGTGGTTTTGACGTCGTCAGAATGCTGGAGGATGGCTGTAAGAGACCTCAACGAACTCCCCACCTTCCACACCAAGAATCCTGCAAATATTCTGGCCAGAGACCATCTCTAACTAACATCCTCTCGCCTGTTGCAACCAAGACAGCTTGGGAACCATCATCATACGAAGGCCATGGAGATGGATCGGACGTGATGAGAAGAGAATCAAGCAACATCTCCCACATAGCCCTTCATTGGACACCTCAGTGGAAGCGGAAACGAGGGCGACCCAAGAACACTTGGTGTCGAAATGTAGAAGGGGAGCTCAAGGCCCTCCATCACACCTGGGGGACCGTTCAGAAGTTGGCCCAGAACAGACAGGAGTGGGGTACCTTTGTTGCTGCCCTACTTCCCAGCCGGTATAATGGCATGAGAGAGCGAGTGATTATCTGACTGAGAAAATTGCTTCGTTGTGATTGGTTGAGAGCAGGTCAATTCATCGTTTATACTTTAGACTGCAGTGTAAATGAACGCGCGCCTTCGCAATTTTCCCTGTCTTATAATAAATGAGTAATCTTATGAAAGCTCGAGCAATTAAGGATCTACCCTATTCATGATATTTGAAAATTCTTGCAAATTACACTCCTAAAGACTCGTGCAATTTTGAGAAAACTTTCAAATATTACCCTTAGTGTAAATCCTTAATTGCAATCTTATTTATTAGATTACCTATACAAACGAAAGAGGAGGCAAGGTAGCCTCATGGTTAGTGCGCTCGACTCCGGAGCGAGCGCTCCGGGTTCGAGCCCTGACGGAGGCCATTGTGCTGTGTGCTTGGGCAAGGCAATTTACTCTCACAGTGCCTCTCTACACTCAAATGTATAAATGGGTACCGGCGAATTGTTGGGAAACCTAACAAAATTGCGGGGAGTAACCTGCGATGGACTAGCATCCCGTCCAGGGGAAGTAGAAATACTTCTAGCCGCTTCATGCTACAGAAACCGGGATAAGCTCCAGCAGCTATAAGCCAGCCTTGGCTCCAAGGCTTCACTATACAAACGAAACCCTTCATCTAAACTATGAAAAACTGTAGCCACACGAGTTGTCACCCAGATATGGTCTTCATTTATTTAATTAAATAATTGCTAGCTAAAGTTCAAGCCACGTTACATGGTCTGCTTTGCCCGCCTGATTGAAATACTTCAGTGATCTTGGTGCTTCATTCATTCTAGATATTCACAAATGCCGCAAAGGCATCGAATTCTGCAAATTAAACAATTATAAGAAGATTATTGCGATGACATTGAAAAATTGAAAGCATTAATTAAGTTAGTAGCTTTTCTTGAACTTTATATGTTTTCATCGCAGTTACTATAGATTTAATTTAAGTTTATTTTTGATAACGATTCAAATTTTCACCGAATGTAGCTGTCCCGGAAACAGTCGATTTAATGTCACAAGAGATCTGGGAAGGAGATTACAGTTTTTAAGTAAGTTCTCACCTTCTCTGTTCAGCTCGCCATCATTATCTGAATCATATGTCGCCACATAATTATTGATGGTAACTATCCCAGCATCGAGATGTTGCGCTATTTCTTCTGGAGCAACAAAACCATCTCCATTTCCGTCATATTCATCAAAAAGATCATCCTTAAGAAAGGAAATTACAATTTAGAGGAACAAGACTTAAGAGGGCGCCGAAACGAACGAAAGAAGTAAAAGTTAGTACTAGTAAATGTAAACGCAAGTGATATTATTCGATATCAGGCCCTGTTAAAACTACCTTGGGTGCCAGAGGCTTTTCGATTCTTGCGCGGTTTCCTGTGTCGGCCGCCGTTTACATCCGCCGCGCGAGAAAAACCTCTGGTACCCATGTATGTTAAAACGAGCAACCCTGTACTTTTTTCGCTAAGGGATAAATTCTTATAAGTTTGTAATAGCAATCCTTTCCTTGATTTCACTAATTAGAATATCAAAACTTGTGCTGCCCTTGTAGCAGGCATGTATAACTTGAAACTGATAGTTTAGAAGTTGTCGTTTCGGCCTTTTTTAGGTTGCCGTGCATGTAACGAGAATTTGGTATCCTAGAAACTGAAACAGCAGCAGCAGAAGAAGAAGCTGTAGCAGTAGCAGCAGAAGAAGAAGCTGCAGTTGCTCTGGGAGCAACAGAAAACGGAGAAGAAGAAGAAGAAGAAGAAGAAGAAGCAGAAGCTGCAGCAGTAATAGAAGAAGAAGGAGGAGGAGGAGAAGGAGGAGGAGTGGGAGGTGTAGGAGGGGAGGAAAATGAGGGGGAGGAAACGAGAACAAAAACAAATTAACAATACTTACGTCACTGAAAACCTGATCTCCGCTTGTAAGCATCAAGGCCATAGCCACCAAAATACCTAATAACATCATTGAATTTGTCATCACGTACGGCACCTTCTTCTCAGTGTCTGGTTTTGTCTTGGAAACCTAAAAAAAATCACAAAAAAGTAAAATATTCGACTGCTATTAAATTTTATAGCAAACTATTACTACGTTTGGAATATTAATATGATTGTTCATTTTATGGGAAGCTCAGTTTTTGACCGTGACCTGACTGGCAGATGAAAGAAAATTTCAATTTCAAGAGAAAATCAAGGCATCTTACCTAGATCCTCTCTTGATAATTTCTATAGCTTTCGTTTAGCTTTATTGTACATTTATACTTGCTGAGTTTATTTCGTACACATGCATCAAGGCTAATAGCCATGGCAACGGGAATTGTTCTCACAGGCACGCACTCCAGACGTGCCTTGCAGTTCCGTGTGTATTCATTTAGTTAAAACTATATTTTGCTTTGTATCTATTACCGAGAAAAACTTTGAAGTAAAGAATCTTTCGACATTTTTTTTGCTTTGCATTTGATCATGAACTGTGTTTAGCACGTTTCAGGATACGAATATTTGATTATTATGATTTAGTGTTGTCGCGAGCTGTCCGGCCTGAGCATTAAAATGTCGCCAAGCATGTCTGTTTTGTCCGCAAACAACGTTCGACAACAAAGTCCCTGATGTGGTCAACAGATTTGAGCATTATTGCTGAAAATTCACACGCAAAATGTTGTACACATAGCTGTCTTACAATATTGCCTTTAAACTGAACGAAACCTAAAAATAGTAGTTTACTCAATTAGAGAAACACCAAAGAGATAATAATAAAACATGAAGAAACAAAGAGGACGGAAAAAATTAACAAGGATACAACTTGAATTTCAAAACTAACGATCTAGTTTTGTTACTAAAGACTATTTGAATGTAGTGAAACTGTTTCCTGTCGCCTGTCGCTACGCATGGCATGGATGGAAAGGGATTGAAACTTGAAAAAATTTGCCAATTTCTTCAAGTTTTGATGCTACGTGTTCCAAAAATCCTCAAGAAATTTATTATGGTTAGCCCTCTCTGATAAAATTCATTTGATATCTTCGTCGTAGCTTTACAGAAGCATCTTGTTTATGACTTACGCCTCAAAGTAATGAATTTAGCATAGAATTGACCTAAACAGAAAATCTATCGTACATTTTTATCAGTAAATAGCAGCAATTTAAAAATAGAATATGCTAATGAAAGAAAATAGCAAACACGCTGGACTGACAAAAGTTATTGGGTTTTTAAAGTAGAAATGTCATTGTATCGTTAACACTAACCGGCGAGGCTCTTATGACCTGTAAGAACTACCGAAGCTATTTTTGTGAAATACAGCATGTATCAGAGTTTTAGTTTTAATTGCTCAATGAGCCTCGTTCAGTTCTAGCACGATCTTTGTCACGCAAACATGACGTCAGGAGACAGGACCCTTGCGTAACAGAGAGAGGGTCAGTACTGGACCATCAGTAAGCCTGACAGTGCGTTTTGGCCTGTTTATATGAAGCGCATCTTGTCTTTAATTACATAGCGTTGTTGAATTTCTGGCCATTTATCCTGCTAAAAATGTGCAGTTATATTATAAAATGAGAACCAGTTGAAGAATGAAATAAAATCTTGTTAAATTCTTTTTAAATCAACGTTCTCTACGTTTACGGGGTAATACAAGGGAAACCTGAACTTAAATAAACTCGTTTAACTCCTACCTCTTTAGAAACTAGCCATGTATTGTGTCAAAATCGTAAATTTTTCTCTTGAGTGACTGGATCATATTTCAAGCTAATTTGGAAAATACGCACGTAGCCTGCGTTATAGACGAACTAAATTCAGGTATACAGTATACCGGGGGTAGGTCGTCTGCAAAGCAGGCTAATACGCACGCTGATTGGTTAAAAATAGTGTTTCTATTTAACAATTAGATTATAAGCGCAAGATTTTTACTTAACATTAGTAGAATTCTACTAGTACATTAATGAAAAAGCTATAATCTGATTGCCTGAGCCATTGCACACTATCAGCCATTGGTGTGCAGTGGCTCGAACTCGTCTACGAAATGGCGACGTTTTTTCGTTTTGCCAAATGTTTTGGAGGAAACTTTTGACGAAAATGGATAATTAAAATCCTGGGAAGACTAATGAAAAAATGATGCGCGCTCGTGCGCGACTTCAATATTAATAGGCCATATTCGCATTCTCGGTATTGGACTGGAACTAGCTTGCAATGGAGGCTCATGCGGGGGAATATAATTTGTATTTGAAAAGGCTCCCCCGCATCAGCCTCACTTGCAAGCTAGTTCCAGTCCGATGCCGGGAATACGAATATGGCCTATTGCTTACTCAATCTGGGCGATCTTTTTAAGGTCCAAAGTTTGATAATGCGTCGAGAAATAATTGGAAACCGTTATTTGAATTAAACTTTAGTAAGAATTCTACTAAAACAATTAGATTATTCGCTCTCGATTTCTATGAGGTGATAGTTGATTCGTGTTCGGCCTAATCAACTATCACCTCATAGAAATCGAGAGCGAATAATCTAATTCTTAATAGAAATCTACCAGCGTTCTAGCACGAATGCCGTTTTCTGATTTGCTACGCTACTCACTATCTATTCCGTGATAGATAGTGAGTAGCGTAACAGTGTGCGCTTGTTATCAAAATGACGGCCGTTTCTTGGCGTTTTCGAAGTGTTGAGAAGAGGATTTAGATTAAGTTTTGAACGACTAGTAGATTTATACTAAAACAATTAGATTATTCGCTCTCGATTTCTATCGCGCGATAGTTCACTATCACGTGATAGAACCCTCGAGCTCATAATCTAGTTGTTAAATAGTGTTTTTGTCGAGGAACTATCGGCTGATAATTGCCCCTTGGATATTTGATGTTCTTAAAATATGCTTGTTTTAAAGAACATCAACTCCAAGGGGCAACTATCAGATCGATAGTTCCGAGACAAAAACTCTATTGTTTTTATTGTTCACCACTAAAGTTTCTTCCGCGCGCTAGTTCAAAGCTGCAATTGAATTATGCCAACTTTTTGAGATGAAAGCCGTGAAAGTCAAATGTAAAATTTGAAGAAGAAAACAGGCAAACTTTTCCACAAACCCGCTTCTTTACTAAAAAAAATTTTCTCGGACGAGTACTATCCATCCAGGTATTTTTAGCCTGCGTAGAAGGCGTATAAAGGGGAAGGGGTGGGGGAGGAGGAAGATAATTCAGGAAACGGGAATGCTATCATTTTTCCCCTCCCTCCCCCCTCCACTCCTCCGTTTTTTTCCCCGAATTCTCTTCCTCCTCCCCCACCCCCTCCCCTTTATACGCCTGCTACGCAGCCTGGGGTATTTTCCGCGGACGGGCACTATATAAACAATAGCCTCCACTTGGCGTGAAAATATGCACGGATATTTGTCCGCGGACATTATCTGTTCCGAGAAGCGAACAGTTTTCCGAGAGCGTAGCTCGATGAAAACTGTGAAAATACCACTAAGGCTTGAAATTTTAGGTGGTCGCTTATGAGAAGTTCGACTGTACTTCACTTAGCATCCAGGGCAGAGTCGCCATTACACATAGTTGCTTTCACCCAGTATTTGTGAATGTTTTGCTTCATGCAAGAAAACAAGACAAGCGACAACAAGAACTAATTTACACCTAGTCTTCAAGTTTTTCTGCGCGACCAGACGCATCCAATCAATAAAACAGAAGACTTGCTTTGTTAATCTTTTTAATAACCTTACTTCTGGAAATTAAAATTGCTCGTCTTTTGTTTCACAGAAGTGACATAGAATGCTGACTTTTTGAGTTTTACACCTCGTCATAGCGATAGGGAAAACGTTGGCAAGAATGAGCAGCTTAAATTTATTGCCTCCTTTTTTATGCTAATACTGGAGATTTACAGAATGTAAAACATAGCTACTGCTATAGCGAACCTTTCACCTTTTATATAAACTGATCAACTAGATCTGACCAAGTGAGCTAATCCTGTGCAATTCTTCAAGGAAAAGGTTAGTAGCTCTTTACATACCAGGCATTAGAGAGGGGTCCCACAAAACGACATAGATTGATAAATTGGGCTATAAACCTGCAGATTTTTCATTCAGTGACTCCGTTAAATTTCACAATAGCACGAAATGCTAGAAAGCTTTATTCCTTAGAAAAGAGTTGTAACGGGATATCGATGTGCGCTTTTATCCGGCACATTTCTGCGCTTGAAATGTACGTGAAATCTCAGTATAAATTAGAAATAGACGAGCGTCGTGCAGCTAGCAGATTCTCGTGAACTAGTAAGAATGAATCCGCGAAGAGTGACTTTGTATTTCCAATACGCAGTTCTTGGGAAGATAAATTACTGGACAAAATATATAATGACTTGCTTTCAATATAATCCTCCATGAGATATAATCAGTATATAATCTGTATCTACCTTAACCACTCAATTAAAAGACCAGTGATCAAAAGCTGTGCCAGAGAATATCCTACTAAGCTTGAAAAACCTCGTTAACGGACAAAATTTAATTCTGTTATTATATTGCTCCTTCGTGGATTGAATATTTTTTATTAGGTCGGCCGGCATTGAGTCTGACAAATTGCTGCAAACGTTTTTGCGAGGAATTTTTACGGGTATCTTTGGCTGAGTTTCAATGTCAAATATTTTGCACCGTAGAGTTATTTGAGAACATGAGTTTTACAAGTTTCAGACTAGCGTATTTAAATTCATTTTCATTTATTACATATGAATCAGTCAAATTGAAACTTCCAAATCCGCCCTCAAGGCAATCCGTCGAGACATAAGATGTTTTCAAATATTCATTTGGTCAAAGCCCCATTAAAATGAAAAAAAATTGAAACTGAAAAAATTGAACTGTTTATATTTACTTTTGAACACAAGCTCCCAAGGGTCTTCGAACCCAATGATACAACTAGCGAGTGGTCCAGGGTTGATGTCTTTTCTATTCACCATGAGGAACAAGATATTTTGTTCAGCGCAACGCTATACTAACACGTCTATCACTAATCCTACCTGGAAGATTCGGCGCCAAGTCACAAAGCTTAGCGGGAAATTAAAAAGCAAAAGAATTATTTGTCACAATCTGTTACCGAGCTCTTCGTGAAGAAAAGTGGCGCTACTTCAATGCTTTTCTATTGTTTTCAATATGTTTCCCTTCTTTATTTTGCCTGCTATATCTTCGGTTAAATTTCATAGGCACTGGCTTTATCTGCAAGGTAGTCTTCTGATCCCAAACCCCAGTTTACTTGCTCTTGTCGACGAATCGCAGCCCGACGGCGCCTGGAGACGAGTCAGTGGACATTCTTCTCACACCACTGGCCGTTTCTATGGAGAAATAAAAAAAAACTAATAGCAAAATTTATACATATCAGTTGCTTTGAGGATGGCTCAATATAAAGACCAAAAACCAAAACTTTACTTATTTTCAAGAAACATCTCACTTTGATCTCAAATGATCGTTGCATTGATTTATAAAACCCTCGGAGGAAATGTATTCATCTACAAATATCGCATAATTATTTATACCAGTTAATTAATTCTGACTTTAACAGTAGGACAGAATTGGATCTAATTTCGTAATTTTCTCCTTTTTCTACCAAACATACAAAAGATATGTTTCATTGAAACTACAAAGTTTTCAACATGTTGGTCTACTTTATAAGCTTAAAAATTGAATGCGTCACATTTAATTACGCTGAAATATCAGGTTTCTAAATCATAAACAAGGAGGACAAGAAATGACGGGCAAATTGAAGTGCCTTCAAGCCTTGAGTATATATTTGTGACAAATGATCCGAGCTAGGTCGATTATTAAAAACGGGCTTCACTAACACCACCACAGGCAGTTAACTCACTCAAAACATTGTAAATGCATCATCCCAATATCCTACTTTTTAGTGAAAATTAACTGCGGTCGTGTGTCGGTCAACGATATATTACAAGCCGAATGCAATTTGAAAATAATGATGTGCAGTTTAATGCAAAAAAAATTCATTTTCCTCTGCCGTGATTGATTATCGCCTTGTCCAATTCCCCCGGCTTGGCGTGGATGAGGATCTAAGGTTGTGAGAATTAAATATCACATCTCAACTTGACATGACATTGAGTGATTTAAAATGAGAAATGACTGACTTTTAACTTATTTCTCATTTCTCATTTCGTAATTGTTTTTAAACAATTACGAAACCCATTTTCTTGGCAAACAGTTACTTCTCACAGATCGACGCATTCAAGGTGTGTTGTTAAACATCGCTCAGTGATTTCAGTACAATACAGGTCCCATTGGACAGTTTATGGTAAAGGATCTCTACATTTCGTCAGGTATTTCCAAACTTTGCAGACAGTTTTAGAGGTAGTTTAAGTACAAATGAGAGACGTTTTCGCGACAATCTGTTTGAACACCTCCACGAAATGTGAAGCGCGGTACTGCAGCCTTGATGATGGAACAAAAGCATTTCACCTTTTTCAGTCTTCGTAAAGTCCCAAAAGTTAAGTTCTTTTTATTTATCTTAATCTTTCAACTTAAAGGAGAAGTGTCACGAGGATTTTGCTGTTTAGGTCAATTCTATGCTAAATTCATTACTTTGAGGCGTAAGTCATAAACAAGATGCTTCTGTAAAGCTACGACGAAGATATCAAATGAATTTTATCAGAGAGGGCTAACCATAATAAATTTCTTGAGGATTTTTGGAACACGTAGCATCAAAACTTGAAGAAATTGGCAAATTTTTTCAAGTTTCAATCCCTTTCCATCCATGCCATGCGTAGCGACAGGCGACAGGAAACAGTTCCCCTACATTCAAATAGTCTTTAGTAACAAAACTAGATCGTTAGTTTTGAAATTCAAGTTGTATCCTTGTTAATTTTTTCCGTCCTCTTGTTTCTTCATGTTTTATTATTATCTCTTTGGTGTTTCTCTAATTGAGTAAACTACTATTTTTAGGTTTCGTTCAGTTTAAAGGCAATATTGTAAGACAGCTATGTGTACAACATTTTGCGTGTGAATTTTCAGCAATAATGCTCAAATCTGTTGACCACATCAGGGACTTTGTTGTCGAACGTTGTTTGCGGACAAAACAGACATGCTTGGCGACATTTTAATGCTCAGGCCGGACAGCTCGCGACAACACTAAATCATAATAATCAAATATTCGTATCCTGAAACGTGCTAAACACAGTTCATGATCAAATGCAAAGCAAAAAAAATGTCGAAAGATTCTTTACTTCAAAGTTTTTCTCGGTAATAGATACAAAGCAAAATATAGTTTTAACTAAATGAATACACACGGAACTGCAAGGCACGTCTGGAGTGCGTGCCTGTGAGAACAATTCCCGTTGCCATGGCTATTAGCCTTGATGCATGTGTACGAAATAAACTCAGCAAGTAAAATGTACAATAAAGCTAAACGAAAGCTATAGAAATTATCAAGAGAGGATCTAGGTAAGATGCCTTGATTTTCTCTTGAAATTGAAATTTTCTTTCATCTGCCAGTCAGGTCACGGTCAAAAACTGAGCTTCCCATAAAATGAACAATCATATTAATATTCCAAACGTAGTAATAGTTTGCTATAAAATTTAATAGCAGTCGAATATTTTACTTTTTTGTGATTTTTTTTAGGTTTCCAAGACAAAACCAGACACTGAGAAGAAGGTGCCGTACGTGATGACAAATTCAATGATGTTATTAGGTATTTTGGTGGCTATGGCCTTGATGCTTACAAGCGGAGATCAGGTTTTCAGTGACGTAAGTATTGTTAATTTGTTTTTGTTCTCGTTTCCTCCCCCTCATTTTCCTCCCCTCCTACACCTCCCACTCCTCCTCCTTCTCCTCCTCCTCCTTCTTCTTCTATTACTGCTGCAGCTTCTGCTTCTTCTTCTTCTTCTTCTTCTTCTCCGTTTTCTGTTGCTCCCAGAGCAACTGCAGCTTCTTCTTCTGCTGCTACTGCTACAGCTTCTTCTTCTGCTGCTGCTGTTTCAGTTTCTAGGATACCAAATTCTCGTTACATGCACGGCAACCTAAAAAAGGCCGAAACGACAACTTCTAAACTATCAGTTTCAAGTTATACATGCCTGCTACAAGGGCAGCACAAGTTTTGATATTCTAATTAGTGAAATCAAGGAAAGGATTGCTATTACAAACTTATAAGAATTTATCCCTTAGCGAAAAAAGTACAGGGTTGCTCGTTTTAACATACCTGGGTACCAGAGGTTTTTCTCGCGCGGCGGATGTAAACGGCGGCCGACACAGGAAACCGCGCAAGAATCGAAAAGCCTCTGGCACCCAAGGTAGTTTTAACAGGGCCTGATATCGAATAATATCACTTGCGTTTACATTTACTAGTACTAACTTTTACTTCTTTCGTTCGTTTCGGCGCCCTCT
The DNA here is from genome assembly GCA_019787425.1 of Platygyra sinensis. Taxonomy (NCBI): domain Eukaryota; kingdom Metazoa; phylum Cnidaria; class Anthozoa; order Scleractinia; family Merulinidae; genus Platygyra; species Platygyra sinensis. The sequence goes on along the minus strand of JAHPZR010011126.1, from coordinate 40,385 downwards.
TAAGTCTTGTTCCTCTAAATTGTAATTTCCTTTCTTAAGGATGATCTTTTTGATGAATATGACGGAAATGGAGATGGTTTTGTTGCTCCAGAAGAAATAGCGCAACATCTCGATGCTGGGATAGTTACCATCAATAATTATGTGGCGACATATGATTCAGATAATGATGGCGAGCTGAACAGAGAAGGTGAGAACTTACTTAAAAACTGTAATCTCCTTCCCAGATCTCTTGTGACATTAAATCGACTGTTTCCGGGACAGCTACATTCGGTGAAAATTTGAATCGTTATCAAAAATAAACTTAAATTAAATCTATAGTAACTGCGATGAAAACATATAAAGTTCAAGAAAAGCTACTAACTTAATTAATGCTTTCAATTTTTCAATGTCATCGCAATAATCTTCTTATAATTGTTTAATTTGCAGAATTCGATGCCTTTGCGGCATTTGTGAATATCTAGAATGAATGAAGCACCAAGATCACTGAAGTATTTCAATCAGGCGGGCAAAGCAGACCATGTAACGTGGCTTGAACTTTAGCTAGCAATTATTTAATTAAATAAATGAAGACCATATCTGGGTGACAACTCGTGTGGCTACAGTTTTTCATAGTTTAGATGAAGGGTTTCGTTTGTATAGTGAAGCCTTGGATCCAAGGCTTCACTATACAAACGAAACCCTTCATCTAAACTATGAAAAACTGTAGCCACACGAGTTGTCACCCAGATATGGTCTTCATTTATTTAATTAAATAATTGCTAGCTAAAGTTCAAGCCACGTTACATGGTCTGCTTTGCCCGCCTGATTGAAATACTTCAGTGATCTTGGTGCTTCATTCATTCTAGATATTCACAAATGCCGCAAAGGCATCGAATTCTGCAAATTAAACAATTATAAGAAGATTATTGCGATGACATTGAAAAATTGAAAGCATTAATTAAGTTAGTAGCTTTTCTTGAACTTTATATGTTTTCATCGCAGTTACTATAGATTTAATTTAAGTTTATTTTTGATAACGATTCAAATTTTCACCGAATGTAGCTGTCCCGGAAACAGTCGATTTAATGTCACAAGAGATCTGGGAAGGAGATTACAGTTTTTAAGTAAGTTCTCACCTTCTCTGTTCAGCTCGCCATCATTATCTGAATCATATGTCGCCACATAATTATTGATGGTAACTATCCCAGCATCGAGATGTTGCGCTATTTCTTCTGGAGCAACAAAACCATCTCCATTTCCGTCATATTCATCAAAAAGATCATCCTTAAGAAAGGAAATTACAATTTAGAGGAACAAGACTTAAGAGGGCGCCGAAACGAACGAAAGAAGTAAAAGTTAGTACTAGTAAATGTAAACGCAAGTGATATTATTCGATATCAGGCCCTGTTAAAACTACCTTGGGTGCCAGAGGCTTTTCGATTCTTGCGCGGTTTCCTGTGTCGGCCGCCGTTTACATCCGCCGCGCGAGAAAAACCTCTGGTACCCAGGTATGTTAAAACGAGCAACCCTGTACTTTTTTCGCTAAGGGATAAATTCTTATAAGTTTGTAATAGCAATCCTTTCCTTGATTTCACTAATTAGAATATCAAAACTTGTGCTGCCCTTGTAGCAGGCATGTATAACTTGAAACTGATAGTTTAGAAGTTGTCGTTTCGGCCTTTTTTAGGTTGCCGTGCATGTAACGAGAATTTGGTATCCTAGAAACTGAAACAGCAGCAGCAGAAGAAGAAGCTGTAGCAGTAGCAGCAGAAGAAGAAGCTGCAGTTGCTCTGGGAGCAACAGAAAACGGAGAAGAAGAAGAAGAAGAAGAAGAAGCAGAAGCTGCAGCAGTAATAGAAGAAGAAGGAGGAGGAGGAGAAGGAGGAGGAGTGGGAGGTGTAGGAGGGGAGGAAAATGAGGGGGAGGAAACGAGAACAAAAACAAATTAACAATACTTACGTCACTGAAAACCTGATCTCCGCTTGTAAGCATCAAGGCCATAGCCACCAAAATACCTAATAACATCATTGAATTTGTCATCACGTACGGCACCTTCTTCTCAGTGTCTGGTTTTGTCTTGGAAACCTAAAAAAAATCACAAAAAAGTAAAATATTCGACTGCTATTAAATTTTATAGCAAACTATTACTACGTTTGGAATATTAATATGATTGTTCATTTTATGGGAAGCTCAGTTTTTGACCGTGACCTGACTGGCAGATGAAAGAAAATTTCAATTTCAAGAGAAAATCAAGGCATCTTACCTAGATCCTCTCTTGATAATTTCTATAGCTTTCGTTTAGCTTTATTGTACATTTTACTTGCTGAGTTTATTTCGTACACATGCATCAAGGCTAATAGCCATGGCAACGGGAATTGTTCTCACAGGCACGCACTCCAGACGTGCCTTGCAGTTCCGTGTGTATTCATTTAGTTAAAACTATATTTTGCTTTGTATCTATTACCGAGAAAAACTTTGAAGTAAAGAATCTTTCGACATTTTTTTTGCTTTGCATTTGATCATGAACTGTGTTTAGCACGTTTCAGGATACGAATATTTGATTATTATGATTTAGTGTTGTCGCGAGCTGTCCGGCCTGAGCATTAAAATGTCGCCAAGCATGTCTGTTTTGTCCGCAAACAACGTTCGACAACAAAGTCCCTGATGTGGTCAACAGATTTGAGCATTATTGCTGAAAATTCACACGCAAAATGTTGTACACATAGCTGTCTTACAATATTGCCTTTAAACTGAACGAAACCTAAAAATAGTAGTTTACTCAATTAGAGAAACACCAAAGAGATAATAATAAAACATGAAGAAACAAAGAGGACGGAAAAAATTAACAAGGATACAACTTGAATTTCAAAACTAACGATCTAGTTTTGTTACTAAAGACTATTTGAATGTAGGGAAACTGTTTCCTGTCGCCTGTCGCTACGCATGGCATGGATGGAAAGGGATTGAAACTTGAAAAAATTTGCCAATTTCTTCAAGTTTTGATGCTACGTGTTCCAAAAATCCTCAAGAAATTTATTATGGTTAGCCCTCTCTGATAAAATTCATTTGATATCTTCGTCGTAGCTTTACAGAAGCATCTTGTTTATGACTTACGCCTCAAAGTAATGAATTTAGCATAGAATTGACCTAAACAGCAAAATCCTCGTGACACTTCTCCTTTAAGTTGAAAGATTAAGATAAATAAAAGGAACTTAACTTTTGGGACTTTACGAAGACTGAAAAAGGTGAAATGCTTTTGTTCCATCATCAAGGCTGCAGTACCGCGCTTCACATTTCGTGGAGGTGTTCAAACAGATTGTCGCGAAAACGTCTCTCATTTGTACTTAAACTACCTCTAAAACTGTCTGCAAAGTTTGGAAATACCTGACGAAATGTAGAGATCCTTTACCATAAACTGTCCAATGGGACCTGTATTGTACTGAAATCACTGAGCGATGTTTAACAACACACCTTGAATGCGTCGATCTGTGAGAAGTAACTGTTTGCCAAGAAAATGGGTTTCGTAATTGTTTAAAAACAATTACGAAATGAGAAATGAGAAATAAGTTAAAAGTCAGTCATTTCTCATTTTAAATCACTCAATGTCATGTCAAGTTGAGATGTGATATTTAATTCTCACAACCTTAGATCCTCATCCACGCCAAGCCGGGGGAATTGGACAAGGCGATAATCAATCACGGCAGAGGAAAATGAATTTTTTTTGCATTAAACTGCACATCATTATTTTCAAATTGCATTCGGCTTGTAATATATCGTTGACCGACACACGACCGCAGTTAATTTTCACTAAAAAGTAGGATATTGGGATGATGCATTTACAATGTTTTGAGTGAGTTAACTGCCTGTGGTGGTGTTAGTGAAGCCCGTTTTTAATAATCGACCTAGCTCGGATCATTTGTCACAAATATATACTCAAGGCTTGAAGGCACTTCAATTTGCCCGTCATTTCTTGTCCTCCTTGTTTATGATTTAGAAACCTGATATTTCAGCGTAATTAAATGTGACGCATTCAATTTTTAAGCTTATAAAGTAGACCAACATGTTGAAAACTTTGTAGTTTCAATGAAACATATCTTTTGTATGTTTGGTAGAAAAAGGAGAAAATTACGAAATTAGATCCAATTCTGTCCTACTGTTAAAGTCAGAATTAATTAACTGGTATAAATAATTATGCGATATTTGTAGATGAATACATTTCCTCCGAGGGTTTTATAAATCAATGCAACGATCATTTGAGATCAAAGTGAGATGTTTCTTGAAAATAAGTAAAGTTTTGGTTTTTGGTCTTTATATTGAGCCATCCTCAAAGCAACTGATATGTATAAATTTTGCTATTAGTTTTTTTTTTATTTCTCCATAGAAACGGCCAGTGGTGTGAGAAGAATGTCCACTGACTCGTCTCCAGGCGCCGTCGGGCTGCGATTCGTCGACAAGAGCAAGTAAACTGGGGTTTGGGATCAGAAGACTACCTTGCAGATAAAGCCAGTGCCTATGAAATTTAACCGAAGATATAGCAGGCAAAATAAAGAAGGGAAACATATTGAAAACAATAGAAAAGCATTGAAGTAGCGCCACTTTTCTTCACGAAGAGCTCGGTAACAGATTGTGACAAATAATTCTTTTGCTTTTTAATTTCCCGCTAAGCTTTGTGACTTGGCGCCGAATCTTCCAGGTAGGATTAGTGATAGACGTGTTAGTATAGCGTTGCGCTGAACAAAATATCTTGTTCCTCATGGTGAATAGAAAAGACATCAACCCTGGACCACTCGCTAGTTGTATCATTGGGTTCGAAGACCCTTGGGAGCTTGTGTTCAAAAGTAAATATAAACAGTTCAATTTTTTCAGTTTCAATTTTTTTTCATTTTAATGGGGCTTTGACCAAATGAATATTTGAAAACATCTTATGTCTCGACGGATTGCCTTGAGGGCGGATTTGGAAGTTTCAATTTGACTGATTCATATGTAATAAATGAAAATGAATTTAAATACGCTAGTCTGAAACTTGTAAAACTCATGTTCTCAAATAACTCTACGGTGCAAAATATTTGACATTGAAACTCAGCCAAAGATACCCGTAAAAATTCCTCGCAAAAACGTTTGCAGCAATTTGTCAGACTCAATGCCGGCCGACCTAATAAAAAATATTCAATCCACGAAGGAGCAATATAATAACAGAATTAAATTTTGTCCGTTAACGAGGTTTTTCAAGCTTAGTAGGATATTCTCTGGCACAGCTTTTGATCACTGGTCTTTTAATTGAGTGGTTAAGGTAGATACAGATTATATACTGATTATATCTCATGGAGGATTATATTGAAAGCAAGTCATTATATATTTTGTCCAGTAATTTATCTTCCCAAGAACTGCGTATTGGAAATACAAAGTCACTCTTCGCGGATTCATTCTTACTAGTTCACGAGAATCTGCTAGCTGCACGACGCTCGTCTATTTCTAATTTATACTGAGATTTCACGTACATTTCAAGCGCAGAAATGTGCCGGATAAAAGCGCACATCGATATCCCGTTACAACTCTTTTCTAAGGAATAAAGCTTTCTAGCATTTCGTGCTATTGTGAAATTTAACGGAGTCACTGAATGAAAAATCTGCAGGTTTATAGCCCAATTTCTCACTCTATGTCGTTTTGTGGGACCCCTCTCTAATGCCTGGTATGTAAAGAGCTACTAACCTTTTCCTTGAAGAATTGCACAGGATTAGCTCACTTGGTCAGATCTAGTTGATCAGTTTATATAAAAAGGTGAAAGGTTCGCTATAGCAGTAGCTATGTTTTACATTCTGTAAATCTCCAGTATTAGCATAAAAAAGGAGGCAATAAATTTAAGCTGCTCATTCTTGCCAACGTTTTCCCTATCGCTATGACGAGGTGTAAAACTCAAAAAGTCAGCATTCTATGTCACTTCTGTGAAACAAAAGACGAGCAATTTTAATTTCCAGAAGTAAGGTTATTAAAAAGATTAACAAAGCAAGTCTTCTGTTTTATTGATTGGATGCGTCTGGTCGCGCAGAAAAACTTGAAGACTAGGTGTAAATTAGTTCTTGTTGTCGCTTGTCTTGTTTTCTTGCATGAAGCAAAACATTCACAAATACTGGGTGAAAGCAACTATGTGTAATGGCGACTCTGCCCTGGATGCTAAGTGAAGTACAGTCGAACTTCTCATAAGCGACCACCTAAAATTTCAAGCCTCAGTGGTATTTTCACAGTTTTCATCGAGCTACGCTCTCGGAAAACTGTTCGCTTCTCGGAACAGATAATGTCCGCGGACAAATATCCGTGCATATTTTCACGCCAAGTGGAGGCTATTGTTTATATAGTGCCCGTCCGCGGAAAATACCCCAGGCTGCGTAGCAGGCGTATAAAGGGGAGGGGGTGGGGGAGGAGGAAGAGAATTCGGGGAAAAAAACGGAGGAGTGGAGGGGGGAGGGAGGGGAAAAATGATAGCATTCCCGTTTCCTGAATTATCTTCCTCCTCCCCCACCCCTTCCCCTTTATACGCCTTCTACGCAGGCTAAAAATACCTGGATGGATAGTACTCGTCCGAGAAAATTTTTTTTAGTAAAGAAGCGGGTTTGTGGAAAAGTTTGCCTGTTTTCTTCTTCAAATTTTACATTTGACTTTCACGGCTTTCATCTCAAAAAGTTGGCATAATTCAATTGCAGCTTTGAACTAGCGCGCGGAAGAAACTTTAGTGGTGAACAATAAAAACAATAGAGTTTTTGTCTCGGAACTATCGATCTGATAGTTGCCCCTTGGAGTTGATGTTCTTTAAAACAAGCATATTTTAAGAACATCAAATATCCAAGGGGCAATTATCAGCCGATAGTTCCTCGACAAAAACACTATTTAACAACTAGATTATGAGCTCGAGGGTTCTATCACGTGATAGTGAACTATCGCGCGATAGAAATCGAGAGCGAATAATCTAATTGTTTTAGTATAAATCTACTAGTCGTTCAAAACTTAATCTAAATCCTCTTCTCAACACTTCGAAAACGCCAAGAAACGGCCGTCATTTTGATAACAAGCGCACACTGTTACGCTACTCACTATCTATCACGGAATAGATAGTGAGTAGCGTAGCAAATCAGAAAACGGCATTCGTGCTAGAACGCTGGTAGATTTCTATTAAGAATTAGATTATTCGCTCTCGATTTCTATGAGGTGATAGTTGATTAGGCCGAACACGAATCAACTATCACCTCATAGAAATCGAGAGCGAATAATCTAATTGTTTTAGTAGAATTCTTACTAAAGTTTAATTCAAATAACGGTTTCCAATTATTTCTCGACGCATTATCAAACTTTGGACCTTAAAAAGATCGCCCAGATTGAGTAAGCAATAGGCCATATTCGTATTCCCGGCATCGGACTGGAACTAGCTTGCAAGTGAGGCTGATGCGGGGGAGCCTTTTCAAATACAAATTATATTCCCCCGCATGAGCCTCCATTGCAAGCTAGTTCCAGTCCAATACCGAGAATGCGAATATGGCCTATTAATATTGAAGTCGCGCACGAGCGCGCATCATTTTTTCATTAGTCTTCCCAGGATTTTAATTATCCATTTTCGTCAAAAGTTTCCTCCAAAACATTTGGCAAAACGAAAAAACGTCGCCATTTCGTAGACGAGTTCGAGCCACTGCACACCAATGGCTGATAGTGTGCAATGGCTCAGGCAATCAGATTATAGCTTTTTCATTAATGTACTAGTAGAATTCTACTAATGTTAAGTAAAAATCTTGCGCTTATAATCTAATTGTTAAATAGAAACACTATTTTTAACCAATCAGCGTGCGTATTAGCCTGCTTTGCAGACGACCTACCCCCGGTATACTGTATACCTGAATTTAGTTCGTCTATAACGCAGGCT
>JAHPZR010011126.1:25000-27500 GCA_019787425.1 Platygyra sinensis | reverse complement strand
TTTTTTGAAAAACCGTGCATGCCTGTTAGTCGAGGTTCTTATAGTATGCTGAAGCCAAGAGAATTCGTCCACAAGAAAAGCGAAACAATATTTAGAATCGCTTCGCATTTCTGAACAAATATGGAATAATCTTACAGGGTTCAAAGTTTTGTAGAAATTATTCTCTGAGAGTTGACACCGGAGTCAGAGTACGAATTTTTTTGTGCCGAAACATCGAAATTTTATAGTATGCCCAAGCTCGAAAATTTCCTCAACCACAAAGCCATAATTATAGTTCAAATCGCTTGGCATTTCTAAACAAAGATTTACAGTTTAAAGAAGGATTGGATGAGTTTTTCCGTGGAAATTCTAGAATAATTTTAGACTGCCGGGTATGTAGTATTTTAAAAACACTTCCCGGCTGCCGGCTATCTAGACACTATCTTTCTTTTTATCATTTCCACGGAGAAATCGGCTAGTCAACGGATTGCCCAAATCTTGAAATGGCAATTTACTCAGCAACCTGGAGAGTAACTAGGTCGGGTTTGGCGTGATTATAATTTCAAGATGGCGACAAGAGCCTGATTGATTGTTAGCGCATTTTCCATTGAGATATTCCGGTTGGAAATTTTGGAGTACTTTTTAAGACATTCCGTTTATTTCGGAAATTTTACGGTCAGTCAAGCCGAAATTTTCTGATCTTATCATTTACATTCTGACCGAAAAATCCCGAATTTTTGAGTATATGGTAAACAACCCATATTTCAAATTAAAGTATGGTTTAAAATTAAAGTTAAAATTAAAGTATGGTTCTAGTTGTCTCGAGAGAAACTGACACCCATTAAAACAGACAGCTGTTACTTTCGATGACTCCTGTGCTGTGATAAGTCATTTCTGAGTTGATTTCGCTTAGTCCGTCGTGCGAGACGCGCGTGAATGGAGGGATCCTCCTTTCGCGCGCGTCTCGCCCCCAGGATTCACGCTGATCAACAAGCTGAACCAGGTTATACTGAATCGTTTTTTTTAGCCGCTGTGGCTGCTTGAAACATTCATGATTATCTAATTAATTAGTATAACAAAAATTGACCACTTACAGTTGTCTATGTTACAAGTTTTCCTGCAGTGCTGCTTGACATACTCCTGTATGTAAGGTTCGGGATCATTACAGTATTCCTGAGGACCACCGTTCTCATAAATATATCCTGCGCAATCTGGATTGTTATCTACACACGCTGTGAACAAAGAGAACAAAAAAGTGAAAGCGGTTTGCAAGCACAGCAGTTTGCAAACAAAAACAAACAAATAAACAAACACGGGGCCATTTATTACTGAACTGACTCGGCAGACAGCCGAAAAATTATCAAAGTGGTCGTGAAAAAAAAATCGAAAACATTCGAACTCACGAAAAAACAAATGTTGATTGACAAAAATAACTAACAATCGATAATTCCTGTCTTCAGGAATGTCGATTGTTATCGCAGATTGACATCAATTGACTGGATTTATCCAGGACCCAAAAGGCCCTAACACCAGGGGGTGCTGTTTCCACAAAATTGACACCTCCCCACCCCCTTCCTCAGTATTTTTGACGAACGGAATGCATGGAAGAAAATTGCTGATTTCCAAAAAAACTTAAAATAGTCCAGATAATGTGCAGGACTGTGCCTTGCGCGCGATATACGGGACGATTAAGTGCGTTCTCACGCGTTTTCGTGAAATAACTTAAAAACCCCCGCGACATTCGACTTACTTGATCCTTTGTTTTCGTCGTATAGTCGTCTAAAATGGTACTCCTTCAAGCGGTGTAGAGCTGAAAAATACAATCATTCAGGTGATAAGCAGTCTTCAGGAAACCTTTCTTTTGAATTGGATGTCAGTTAGAAAAAAAGCAATAAAACATACCTCTGGTCTCCTCTTCGTTAAACGGTTGTTTCGCGTCAAATTCTCTCAGCCTTCTCAGAGCTGCAAAACAATTAAAGGTTTTCAAGATCAGTAGATTCTTCGCAAGTTGTTTTGGTCGAGGTCACCCAATAACTAGAATGCAACTGTATTTTGTCATCATACACCGTAATATGATGATAACAGCAAAAATAAATCTCGAAGTTTTTTTTGTTAGACTCGATTGAAGGAACAATAATATGACCAATTTTGCCCGAATAAATTTTTGTTCTTGCTCCACAAGTTTGGTGTTCGGCCTAAGTTAAACAGGTTAGCTTGACCGTAAATTTGAAAAGACGCGATTCAATCTTTTCACCGAATGTCCTTGCCGAACTATTTGAAACGTTTGTGCATTATAACTGGAACAGTGATCAGGTCTGACCTCGTTCTCGCAGTATATCGCGAAGAGTATATCCTTGAACGGTGCCAAGAAGAGCCAGGCAAACAATCATAAGAAGTTTACCGTCCATCGTAAAAGAAGCCGATACACACACTGGAGAGATACAAGTAGTTTGTTCAACCGTGCTAAAACAACTGGTCGGATTCAACGCGACGCTCTCAAATTTATACCCCTTCAGTTGAT
>JAHPZR010011126.1:10000-20000 GCA_019787425.1 Platygyra sinensis | reverse complement strand
GGCATATATCGCCAAAATTATAGCTTTTCTTGTACTTTATGGGCCGTGTAAGGCTAGCGTGGTATTGTGATAAAATGTACAGACACCATCATTTTTCCTACCGATGACATGAGCCTATCCCGCGGGAGACAAATAGTGTTTAACTCACAAAAGTAAGTTTGTTCTGCTTTCGTTGCAACGTACAACTTGGATATATATATATATATATATATATATATATATAAAGATGAGTTACTGGAGTCGGACTAGTTCAAAAACATTTAATTGCTACTCCGAGTTTCATGCCTCTTACGAGACAATCATCAGGCAACTGCCAAAAAGAAAGAATACATGGTGTATAATAGTGAATTTGAAAAAAACGGTAACAATACACAATTGGCTGAGGTGTATAGCAACGGTAAAACAATTTACAGTAAACTGTAAAGATAAATCAAATAATGACGCTATTTTGAAAAAAGCGGTGGTCTTAAAAAACGGTAACAGCAACGGTTAAACGATCCTTGTAAGCTCCTAAAAATATACTGCTAAAAATAAATCTTAAAAGCTTACTAGTATGACATATCAAGATGTGACTGGACGGCGAAAATGCTAGCTGTCAGGTAAATCTATTTCAGGTAAAAGCGGTACTTAACAAGAATTTCTTAGAATGTCTGCAGGTCGATGTCATTTCGTTTCTACGATTAAGTGTCGACATTTCCGGTTGACAAATTATAAAATATTTCTCCCATAGGCAGAGATTGCATTTTTTGTTTACGTTTGAATACGACTTGGCTTGTTTTACTTTTCTCCACTTAATTTGATAATTGGTTTTACGTTCTTTCAGACTCCATATGTGCTTGCTAAGTTCAGTTACATTTTTGTAGCGCTCGTTCCTGAAAGAACATACATGATTTCTGTAGCGTTCCTTGAATGTTGTGTCACATAGTCCAATGTATGTTTCTTTTGTTTGTGGAGTCGTGACCTCTGCTTGGTATACGATGTTCCGGATGTTGCAATTTCCCTCAAGTGGACAGGTATTCTTGTTGCGGCAATTACAGCTGTTATTGGTTTCTTCTGATTGCTTTGGTGGTCCGTTAATTTGGGCTTTGTTGTGGCTGGAGATAATGCTTTTTACGTTGCTCATACAGCTGTAGCTTAGCTTTAAAGTGTTCCGGTTAAAGATTTTGTGCAGTGGGTTGGATTTAGGGAAATGCTGATCAATTAGCTGGAGGAAGGATTTGCCGACTTTTGTTTCAACATTTTGGCTGTATGGCGGATTAAACCACAGGATGTTTCTTTGGCGGTTCTTGCTTTTTCTTGACGTATCAGGGGTTGGTGTTTTAAAGGACAGGTTGTACTTGTAGCCACTTTTATTAATTGCATCTTGATACGGACCTTTGGCTTTGTCGAAGCAATGTTTGTCAGATGAAATTTCAGAAAGACGCCTGTTGATGGATTCGGGAATGTTTCTTAGAATAGAAGGTGGGTGGTTAGATTGCTTATGTACGTAGAGCGGGGTGTTTCCTTCTTTTGTGTACGGTGAGTGCCCAATAACAGCTGTAATTGCCGCAACAAGAATACCTGTCCACTTGAGGGAAATTGCAACATCCGGAACATCGTATACCAAGCAGAGGTCACGACTCCACAAACAAAAGAAACATACATTGGACTATGTGACACAACATTCAAGGAACGCTACAGAAATCATGTATGTTCTTTCAGGAACGAGCGCTACAAAAATGTAACTGAACTTAGCAAGCACATATGGAGTCTGAAAGAACGTAAAACCAATTATCAAATTAAGTGGAGAAAAGTAAAACAAGCCAAGTCGTATTCAAACGTAAACAAAAAATGCAATCTCTGCCTATGGGAGAAATATTTTATAATTTGTCAACCGGAAATGTCGACACTTAATCGTAGAAACGAAATGACATCGACCTGCAGACATTCTAAGAAATTCTTGTTAAGTACCGCTTTTACCTGAAATAGATTTACCTGACAGCTAGCATTTTCGCCGTCCAGTCACATCTTGATATGTCATACTAGTAAGCTTTTAAGATTTATTTTTAGCAGTATATTTTTAGGAGCTTACAAGGATCGTTTAACCGTTGCTGTTACCGTTTTTTTAAGACCACCGCTTTTTTCAAAATAGCGTCATTATTTGATTTATCTTTACAGTTTACTGTAAATTGTTTTACCGTTGCTATACACCTCAGCCAATTGTGTATTGTTACCGTTTTTTTTCAAATTCACTATTATACACCATGTATTCTTTCTTTTTGGCAGTTGCCTGATGATTGTCTCGTAAGAGGCATGAAACTCGGAGTAGCAATTAAATGTTTTTGAACTAGTCCGACTCCAGTAACTCATCTTTATACACCGCTCTGGTCTTACCATCGAGCACTTTTATAGCAGATGAAGTCTTCATTTTTACCTCTGGTAGTTATATATATATATTATATATATATATATATATATATATATATATATATATATATATATATATATATATATATATTGATATGGTTTCCTTTTTTGCAGTATTGGATGCTAACTAGCTTATACACTGTTTTTGACCTATGTTATAGGATTATGTATCAAAAAGCAAATATGCCAGGCTACAAATTAAGAGAAACTGGCCAACTTTAGAGATAATTGGTTAATTTTCATCATACATCATATCCCGCTTTTGCGGACTCGGTTATTATCCCGGGAATATCTGGTTTTCAGTGTCACTCCATTCAAAATGGATCAAAAAATAAAAATCAAAACCGTTCAATAGATAAAGTCCAGAATCTGGGAAAGAAAGAAGGTGAATATGCTAAGACCCCCGACAAAATTCAGGTCACAGCAATTTTTCTTAAGCAAGATATGGAGATATTTTTACCCAAATTTTAAGAGAGTTGTACAGAGACGCCATGCTGGGGCCCATCCAGATGTGCTCCAACATGACGGTCGCAAACCAACAGAAACATCTGTCCCTGAGTTTTGCTACTAAATCGCAAAATTTATCTCTCGAGGCATGCAAAAACATTAAAATAATACTTTTTCTAATACATGAACTGTTCAGATATAGCAAATTCTCTAAAATAAGTCACTTTTTTTTAACCATCATGACAGCTGTCGCGGGTCGTCGTAAATGCCGCGTCACGCAAAAACTTAGAAATCCAAGCGTGTAATTGGTGCTCTGTGCGCTCGTCCATTTGTCACGTAATTAGGAGGCGATTACGTGGGTGTCCAATTAGGGGTATCTAATTTTTAGAAAACAGTCCTTAAAAGCATGCGCGCTGATTGGATAAAAATCGTGTTTGTATAACTCGATGGAGACACAAGAACTAGCGCGCGCTGTTGACGTAGTGATGGCGCGAGAAAAGAGAATTTACGTTTTTGATAATCAAAGTTAACAAGTTGTTTTCTTTTTTTCTCGTCGCGGTGTTTTCTAAAAGAAATAGAAAACATGTATCTCCGTGTTTCTATCGAGTTATACAAACACTCGTGAAAGTTTGGGAGAACTCGAAAAAGCTGTGGAAACACTCGCCTACGGCTCGTGTTCCCACAGCATTTCTCGTTCTCCCAACTTCCACTCGTGTTTGTATAACTCGATAGAAACACGGTACATGTTTTCTATTTCTTAAATAACTGTTTGTAACTGGATTCCTGCGCCATTTGCTCGTCAATTACTCGCGCTTCAATGGCTTCAATTCCTTTTCAAAGCTTCTTTAGTTTTATGTGTTTATGTTCGGAATTTGCATTTCTCGCCGCGGTTTTTTCCCCTAGGATTTTACGTCACATCTCGGTATTTAAGCCTTGTCCCCTCTTCGCGTTTACAACAACAACAACATTTATTTATACCAAAAGAAATACAGATAAAAGTAATACATAGTTTAAAACTTGTAAACATGGTATCAGCTGCCTATAATAATAAACCCATGATAACGGCTAAGAAAACTAAGGCAGCTATCTATGAAATACAATAAAGAAAAATTACGGTCACTGACCGTAATAGTTATAAATCAAAAGTAGCCTAAGAATAGAGATACAGATAAATATTTACGACACAATTACAAGCTAACATTACACTAGGGCAAGAGGAAAAAGAAGAGAAAGAAAAAGTAATAATTCTTACAAAAAAAAATGATATTTACAACACAAGAATAGTGACAAGCAAGGAGTGATTTTGTTTTCTTCACTTAATGAGTTTCCCACTCGACACCTTAGTCGAGTTAGTCACTCGATACAGCCAGTTTCCCGCCTCGCACCTGGCCGAACTTAATTTTTTTCTAGTATTCTGTTTACATTTAGTTTGCGTAGCGTACAGTGATGTAATTCGTTTTCTTTTGCCCACTACTTTATTGCTTGTATGTTGGCCTTTTCTTTCTCTCGTCTCCAATAAACGCAACTGGTCGTGTCCTTCCTGTTTCATTGTGTTTGTTTGTTTTTCTGCTCATTAGAACTTAAACATTTTTCTCTGCGGCGGAACGCAGTGACATAGCAGAGAATAAAAGTTATCAAATGCTTTACTGACTCTCACTCAAAAGGAGTCCTCATAAAACTTTTCTAATTTCGAAATAGATACGATAAATTAGTAACTACAAGCTTAGTAACCTGGCGTGTGAATGGCAGCGAGGCTGGAGTTGACCTTGTTTTGATACAGACCTCACTACTTTTATTGTGCAATCAAGTTGTTCTTATGCTAACTAGTTGGCATTTACATGAGAAAAGTAGAGAGGTCTGTATCAAGGCAAGGCCACCTCCAGCCTCGCTTGCATTGATGGCCAGGTAACTAAGCACACAACTTTAAAATGACCCATTCAGGGAGCAATCGTGCACGTAATTAATTTCAAATCGGCCTTGCGCTTTCGTACTCGTCCAATTCTAAATTACTCGCGCGATGACTCCCAAATTGTATATCACTCAGTCCATATTATTTTATGGTCCTAAGCAACGAATTTAAGTTTTTGTAGCATGCTGAACTCTTGTCATTGTCGTACGCGTCAAGACCAAAAGCGTCTTCTGTCAAGGCATCTATAAAGTAACACCTCCATCTCTTGCTGCGACCACTTGGCTTCCCATCAAACAATGCACGCGCGGGAGATACGCATCCATCCTTTGTCTTAGTCTCACAAACCTTGTCTCTTTTGTTGGAACTTATTCATCTGTAAACAAAGAGGCAATCAGGAAAAAAATATAATCAAGCGAAGATGTGCCATGGCAAACGTTCGGACAACGAACTTACCTAAAACGACAAATGTCAGACAAAAAATTTGTGAATTCTAGACTGATGTCAGATGTCGGATGTCGGATGTCGGATGTCCGATGTCGGATGTCGGATGTCGAATGTCGGATGTGGATGTCGGATATTGGATGTCGAATGTCGAATGTCAAACGTTAGATGCCAGATGTCAGACGTGTGACGTCGGATGTCGGACGTCCAAGTCAGACGTCAAACGTCGCACGTTCGGACGTCGAATGTCGAATGTCGGGTGTTGGATGTCGGATATCAGATGTCAAAAGTTAGAAGTCAGAGGTCAATTTTCAGATTTTAGATGTTATCGCTCTCGCTCACTTCCAAGTGCTAGCTGAGTCAGATAGCTGTTTTAAGGGACACATTTTTAAAACGTTATATCTGACCTGGTAGTGTACAGTCTGCTGGGCGTTTCCAAGGTAACATTTCCCGCCACTTCACCCTGTAAGAACGCTGCCCAGTTGAACCAATTCCCGCCAATAAAATCACATCCGCGATACATGGAGCTGACAACGCTTGAGTCCAGCGTGATATTCCAAATGTTAAGATGACTGATTTCACCAATGAAGGACTGTCCTGATTTGAAACCATCAAAATCTGCAGTCTGTGAGTATCTTTGTCCAAGAACAACTTTACCGCCTCCTTTGATAACCTGAAATTGAAGCAATGCTTTCTGTTATTGGGGAGGACGGAGACCCGAAGACTATTCGCCCTGAGTATGACGTCACCTCTAATTTGGATGAATCTGCAAATTTCACTTAAGAACAATCAGGGACGTAGCTAGCCTATAGATCCATTGGCTTGGGTCTACATATTTTTCCGTCCAGTTAACCTTTGAAGGTCTACGGAAAAGTGAAAAACCGACGCATCATGTAGACGGGCCCGATCTTAGACTACTGAGGCCGTTAGTGACTGGGCGCCAGTTGTTCAAATGGTGGATAACATTATATTAGTATTACTAAAACAGTGGATAGAGTTTGAAGGCGAGCGCTGATTGCTAGTCAAACTCCCAATATTCTGTGCTATTTACTTCCGAGCAACTCGAGAAAAAATGGCGTCCCGGTTGCAACCGTGACAAGTGAAGAAATCATCCAAATTAATTTTTTGTGGTGTATATTATCTTACTGTTTTAGTATATACTAAAACAACCATTCACCTCAGTGCCGGTGGCTAGCGGTGGATGTTTAAATAGTTGTTAAATATGATAATAATTTTTTTATAAAGCGCTATTTCTATCGCTATCCAATAACGCTTCACGATGATTTTAAAATATCTCACCAATAAAAATTGATATTGAACATAAAAATATCTAAAATACGAATAAAAATAAACTAACTAATGAAATACCTAAGTCGTAAAAATCAGAATAAAGACTAAGAATGATAAAACCTTAAAATAAAAATTAACCATCTAACAACTAAATACCTACCTAAACAACTAAGTAACCCGGTAATTTATTATCTAATAAAAAGTTATTTTTAAAAGATGTGTTTTAATATTACGTTTGAATTGTCTAAAATTGTCGCTTGATTATATCCAGCGGCCGCGCGTTCCATAGTTTAGCCGAGTCTACAGAAATGATCATCTTAAACTATATGGTAAGAATTTATAACCAACTTCAACCAAACGATGGCCGTTGGCTGA
The DNA here is from genome assembly GCA_019787425.1 of Platygyra sinensis. Taxonomy (NCBI): domain Eukaryota; kingdom Metazoa; phylum Cnidaria; class Anthozoa; order Scleractinia; family Merulinidae; genus Platygyra; species Platygyra sinensis. Next base: position 13,132 of record JAHPZR010011126.1, on the reverse strand, counting down.
TCGTAAATTGCGTCTGGGCGCATATTTTGTTATAAGATCGTGGAGGTATGGAGTCGCTAAGCCGTTCATGTACACTGATTTAAAAGTCAGTAAGAGAATCTTAAAAACTATGCGCTCTTTGACAGAACACTGTTGTTATATGATCACATTTACGCGTACATGTAACAATCCTGGCTGGCTGCTGCATTTTGGACGTGCTGTAGTTTCTTTAGTGATTCCTTTGGTAGACCATACAATAGTGAGTTACAATAATTTAATCAGGACGGGTTGTTCGAAAGCCAGTTAACGTTAACCCAGGGTTAAACGTTAACTGAAGCATCGCGTTTTCTTATTCAAAAATGCTTTTCACCTCTAATGCTTGGTGTAATTTGAGATTGCTAAAGCTCAAAACAATACAAGCAGAATACCTCACAAAAAGTTACAAAACTGAAATCAAAACTCTCGCTAACCCTGGGTTAGCCGCCCCTGGAGGATAAAAACGCGTGTACAAACATTTCAGCCGTTTGGGAATTTAAATACTTTTTAATGCCACAGATATTCCAAAGGTGGTAGAATGCCAGCTGCCTTGCAAATAGCCATAATTTGATTTTCCATACGCATAGATGTATCGTAAATTACAATAGTTCTAGCTTTCGTTGATCTGTTGATTTCCTCATCACAGAATGAGAATTAAGGTAGACAGTGGCGGGAGTGGGCGATGACGACCATTTAAGACAAGTAACTTTCATCTTTAACATATTGGCTGTCATCCAAACATCGATATTGCTTGCGTACACAAGCTTCCATCAAAATCGTCTTTGGTCATCTCAGTAAGTCAGAAGACGATCTCCAATAAGTCAGGAGACGATTCAAAGCTAAGATACATCTGAGTATCGCCAGCGTACAGATGGGACTTGGTATGGTGGTACCTCATGACATTATCCAGTGGAGATGTGTGAAGAAGGAAAAGAATAGGTCCGAGGACACTACCTTAGGGTACGCCACAGTGCCGCTCACGACAGTTAGACTTGTGACTATTCACTTTAACTACTTGGTGTCGATTAGACAAATATGAGCGGAACCACTCTAGAGCATTTCCTGTAATACCGAATCGTTCTAACAGACGGTCTAATAGAATAGGAAGATCTCAGATGATCTACAGAATCAAATGCTGCTGAAAGGTCGAGTAGCAGCAGTAACACACAACAATTCAGTATTTTCAATGGCTCGAAGAATGTCATCTTGAGTAGTAGTAGTAGTAGTAAGACCGTTTATTAATAAATACACCTTGCAGCCAATTGGCTGAATTACGAGAAAATAAAGTATTTAAAATAAAAGAATTTAAAATATATTACATACAATGGCTACTGATAAAGCTGTCTCTGAACCTGTTTGTCTTGCAGACATGCGCGGCAAAAGCGCCTTAATCAAGGCCGTTTCGGTGCTATGGTACTTCTTGTAGGCTGACTGGTAAAGTTGTTTTTATGCATGCACCATCCACCAGATATATCACTATCCAGTGAATAAGTGTTAACAAAACAAACCACACTGGATAGCGATTTATCTGATGGATAGCGTTCTCCGCCTTTTGAGCAGCAGAGGTGCGGCCAGGCCTACCATTAATATTACCAACAAGGCGAAATGTTTGCTACGCCCCTGACAATAGAAATACAATTGCACGAAAAAAACGTCGAAAATAATGCAGATCACAAAGTAGATACCTCTCCGCTCTCAAAGCCAGTTCCTGATTTGACCAGTTCTCCATTTATGTAGAACTTCCAGTTTCCCGCACTATTTTCCCATGTAAAGCAAATATGCTGCCATTCGATAGTGAAAGTGAAACTCGTGAAGTCGATAGGCCTGCGTAAAAACGAAAAGTAAAGAAAATTAACTGCCACATTTTGAAGGGTTTGGTATGTGTGTGTATGTATGTGGGTGGGTGGGTAGGTGGGGTGGGGGGAGGAGGTAGACAAAAAGTTACCGTGATGAAAAAAAGTTTTCTATCTTCCTATCTAACTAAGTTTTAGTTTCCAAAAGCTTTTTGGTCATGCAAATAAAGCTGGTTGTGCATGGTTATTGCTGATGTCGTTAAGGTTAAGGGGGAAGGGATGAGATGGCAACGCAGGCCGAGGTTCACGAAAACTCAATCTCACGCATGCGTAGTCTCATATGTATATTTGAGACCCCGTCCACCCGTGAGAAATTTGGAAACGCAGCTCTGTTTCTACGGTTCACGAAAACGGAGCTTTTCAAAAACGCTCTTCAACCTTGACCAGAGGAATTTGAAAACCTCGGCTTTGTGTTTTAATATGGATGGAAAACATTTTGATAACGGACGTTTTCAAAAACGATGACGTCACGGTAATCACGTGATTTCCCTGACCGAGTTTTCCTCAAACATAAATCCAAAATGACCGCTGATTCGGTTGCGTTTTCAATTTTCCCCGGCGAAGATGTGGACGATAGTCTCATTCGCAGCCGTTATTAGGGTCGTCACGCACAGGGAGGAGAAGCGTTGCGTGATGACCCTAATAACAGCTGTGAAGGAGACTATGTGGACGAGGCATTTCTTACAGAAAAACGCCATTAATGAGGACGTCAAAATTATCAGGCTTTAGCCGGATGGCGATGGAATTTCGATGTTCCGGTGTTCTGTAGCAGAAGAACGATATGATGGTCTCTACGGAGACTTTCACCCATACACAAGCCGTGAACTTGTCCATATCTAAATCTGACGTAGCGTTCTGAAGCTGAACAAAGTTTTCAGTGCTCTGCGTTGGAAAGACGAACTTGAAATCAGACTTTGGACCTGTGAATTAAGTCATGCGTAAATTGATTAAAAATAGCTGCAACATGATTAGTGTAAATTTGAATAGCACAGTTCTCAATGGCCAATAGCACATTTCCAGGTTGCTTTAAGCCTCTATATCAAAGCGAGGCTAGCTTCGGAACCAATCATATGTGTAACAAGCGAATCCAATCTTAAGTTGTGCGGCAACTCCACTCAAAACGACAGCATAACCGCCACAAGATATCGCACCTCACTCTGTTCGAAAGGTCAACCGATCACCACATTTAAACGTTCTATTCCCGAGACTCCGCTCGGCCAGTTCGTGTCCAGTCCCCTACAGTTTATCTGTTACATATGAAAAT
>JAHPZR010011126.1:0-5000 GCA_019787425.1 Platygyra sinensis | reverse complement strand
GCAGAGCCCTTCATCTGTGTAAAAAAGCCCATTGTGGCAAGTTGGCATACGCCATACAAAAACCTAACGGTGAACGTGCGCGCGGGTGAAGCACAGCTATGAAATAGGAATATACATTTTTAATGTATATTTTGTAATGTACATTTGTTAATGTTCATTGACACTTTTAAGAGTTTTAATTAACTTTTTTCTTGTTTTCAAAGCCCGATTAAGCTAACCCAAGATAAGCAAGAATTTTGATTTCAATTTTGCAACTTCTTGGTGAGGTTTTCTGTCTTTATCTTTTGTCTTTCAGTTTTGAGTTTGCATAATCTTAAACTGCACAATACATAAGCAATGATGAAAAATTTTTGTACAAGAAAAATTGATGCTTTGGTTAACTTTTAATCCTGTGTTAGCGCTAACAGACTTTCGAACAATCCGGCCATATAAGTATCTTATCTTCCCACAGGTAAGTCAGCCATGGCTTATGTTACCTCTTAGCTGTTTTTATGAAAAAGGTACATTGTCCGTTGTCTTCACAAGTGAGATCAATGTCTCCGGCCACAAGTCCAAAAGACCCTGATTGTGTTGTTTGAAACCATATACAGAAAGTCAGCGCTGTAAGACCATGATTCAAAATGGTTGTGTTAGCATAGTTTGATGTGCTTTTTGTCTTGAATGACAAATCAAAGTCTCCTGTGAAGAAAAAAAGGAAAAAGAAGAAAAAACATTGGTATTAAATGAGATTACAAAGCACTGCAAAAGACGCAATAGCTTCAATTTCAATATATTTTTTAACTTCAATGTATGTCCAAAAAAGCCATTTCCAGTACCTTTTGCCTCTGTGTCTTAACAAATTTTCATGCCAAAACATTCATAATGACAATGTGTTCCGCCTGCAGTTCCATTTTCATAAGAAATGTATTGCACAAGGACTCGTTATAAAGGAAACCTCCACTCTTAAAGCAAACGACCCCGAAATTGTAGGATATACTGTCTTTCGGTTGAAAACCCAGCGATGAGGTATCGGTGTCAGGCAAAACAGGGTTTGCCTATCACCTATATTTGCTTTTAATTTCCCGCGCACCGCCATCTTGGATTGCATGACGTCATATGGTTGCCCAGTTGTTTCACACAAAAGATGCTCTGCTTTCTAACAATAGCGGCAACCACACGACGTCACAAAATCCAAAATGGCGGTGCTCGGGAAATTTAAAAGCGAAAATAGGCGATAACCTTAACTCAATTTTTTAACTCTTGAATGTTATTTTCACCTTGTCCAGTAAAATTTTAATGATGACTTCAAACAATTCAAAGCCAGCTTGTTGTAAGAGCGGAGGTTCCCTTTAAAACCGAGGCACAAGGTGATTGACCTACTGTTACCTGTCCAGTATTGACACATGTCTCCGAAGTAATACTTTTCACACTCACAACGGAAACTGAACGAAACAAGGTGACACGTGCTGATACATTTCCCGCCATTTTGGCACGGTGACGAGGAACATCCGCCCAATTGTTCCTGAGGATTAACAAAATTTCACACCAGTGTCATTTTCTAGCGGCACTAAAGCGATGTTGAAGTTTTTGAGACTATTAGCGGCCACTAAAATGAGTTCTTCCATCCCAAGTTTCAGTGATCAAGCTCTCTTATTAAATTTTTAATGGAACGTTAAGAAAATCATTGTATGTAGAAAGAAGTTTTGGAGAAGCGGTGGCTTGAAGGTTAGCGCGCTAGACTACGGATCGAACGAACCGGGTTTCACAAATGCTTATTTGTACTCTTGGCTTGCACTGTCACCCAATAAAAAAAAATAATTCCAAAACCATTCTGGAGATGAATTTATGAAATTGTGATGTTATAGGAGATTGATAAAGAAGACACTTCGCCAAGTTTTAACTTGAGATATTTGGCGAAATATTTTGCACAAATTTAGAGAGCCCAGTATGGAACCACCATGCTAGTATATCCACGTGGCGGCGGAAAAAATAACGTAAAGATCTGGAACTTACTTTTGGCCATCTAGGCGACTTATTATCTGTACTGAATAGACAAGCTTTTTCTTAAACACTTCTCCTAATACTATAAAAATCACGAGACAAGTACATATTTTCGACAAACGCATTCGTGGCTTTATGTCACGCACCACCATAACTCTAAAATTCAAATTGCGTTGGTTTCCAGACGAACCAAACTACTGAGCTGAAAAGTGGCAAACAGTTATAAGTTTACCCCCTCCTATGCCTGATGAGGTTAACAGCTTTGATGGCCCTTTAGTTTTAGACTTAAGTAAATGCTGAGGGCCCGAATCTGAGTGGAGAGTGACATGAGGGTTACAATGTCTTGGCCGAGAACAGAACAAAATGTACTCGGCCAGGGCTCGAGCCCGGACCGCTCGATTCGCAAGCGAGTGCACTAACAATTAGGCGATACCGGTACCATGAGTGCTTTGGGTGACAACCGTGGCCGTTATTTTGCCCCTCTACAGATGCCTCTGTTTGATTTTTAGCCCTTACAACCTTGTCCCACTTTAGGATCTTCTCATGAAGTCACCGTGATGGTTGTAAAGGAGACTAAAGATAACAAAATTGGTCTTCAAATCCGATGCGGGTTTCAATCTCGCCTCAAGTTTGTTCAGTCCCTCCATCACGCTCCATATTCAGAATGGTTATTCAGATCCGATCCCGCCTGGGTAGAGTCGCAGTTCTCTGCGTAACGTTTGTAACCTGTAATTTAACCTTAAAACTATCCCGGATTCCGCCTCGGTCAAAATAAGCAAATTCCGCTCCCACCAAAGTAATTTTATCCCACCAGTTCCGCCATTAAAATTTCGATCTGCCATTTCGATCGCGCCAAACGTATGTTGGACCCTCAAAAATATATTGAGTCTAACTGCAGCCCCTTTAATACTTTTGGTCACTTTTAATATGGTTACCTACCTTGACAGTGTCATAGTACGTCATATTAGTTTGTGGTTGATAATTTTCGGGCTTAGTAACCATGGTTTCATTGTTCAGCTCGCACAGGTGGAGGTGCCCTGGGACTGGCTGGAAGTTGAAAGATTGACATCGCGATTCTTCAAGACATGCGAACGAGCAATCAAATAAGTCTGGAACCTGGGTCGAGTAGATGACGTAACCAGACAAAGCAAACCCTAAAATAAAAACAGCTTTCACGGCGGGTAATTGATGATTACGGAGCGTGAAAATATGATGTTTCTAACTACGTTCACCCAAGATGTTAATGTGAATAGTTTTTTGAGGATTTACAGTCAGTTATGACGTAGATGTATTCTGTCTTACAACCTAAATCTCCTGTCAAATGGCTAAATACTTCTTAAACGTCCCATGAGACCAAGCGCGCTGCTCCACAGTGCCGTCAGAATAATAATTTCTGACTAATTCGTCCCTCAATCGTCAGAAATTTCATTTTATACACAGCGGGTAATTATTGACTACGGGACGTCAAAAAAAGATTTCTTATGCAAATACTACTTTTTTGAAATATCACCATGAATAAATAAAATTTGTCTCATCTTGTCATTTAAACATCGTATTTTAAAAATGAAACCTAAAATGCCCGTGTTCCAATCTTGATGGTCTTGTTTTGCTTAACTTTTAAGTTCTACAGAAGGCAGAATTTTGTACATGGCAGCACCTATTTGAAACACGAGTTTGACATTGGTAGAAAAGAGCTGGTCCTCTTCAGAATTATTTCAATCATAGCTTTGACAAAAGCTTTATTAACTTACATGAACATTTGCTGTAATTTTCGTTGTTTTCGCCAGTTTCTACAAGACCTCAAATAACGGTTGTGTTTTATGCGTCTTAGAAACAAACTTGGCAAAATCTATGCTTTGGAGCCATGCATTCAAGAGTTGTTTTTTGAATTTGTTTATAATAAATAGCTTTTCTCAAAAACAGTAATCTTAATATTTAATTTAATTAACATTGTCTAAGCTGGCCAAAAATGTTACAATTTGAGTCTTGGTACGAAGTCCGTTTAACAAGATCTTGGGCCACAAACTGGTCTTACTGAAAGGACCCTAGTCAGCCTCCGCCATTTTCGACGACATCGAAATTATCGATATAGCATGGTGACGCGAATCCTTATTGTTTCACTGTAAGCTGTGTTCCAGAAGGTATGTTTAATTACCTTGAGTAGTTCTACAGTGATTTTTCTTCGTTTCGACAGGCTCCGAATAAAATATAAAAGCCAAATTCTCGGATGTAAACAAAAACAAAGGTGTGGCTGACTAGGACCCTTTAAATACGTTAATATTACTTAATTTTCATCTTGCTTATTGACTAAAATGTGGTGTAAATGAACACAAAGACTCAAGAATAATTTCAGAAATTACTTTCAGAAATCAGAAAACATACTGCCGTCAAACGATTTTGCCAATTTCATCTTATACAGGTAAAAATAAACTTAAAGATCAAGAAGAAAGCATGACAATTCATAGCCTTACCTTTTCTTGTATTTCCATATTTTTCAGAACGAAAGCACTCATCCCTGGCTGCCATGAGGCATCTTACCAAGAAAACCGAATAAATGAAAGACCATAAAAGTCCTTCGCAATCCATTCATCCAAAGAAAATTTTACACGGATTGTATAAATACGGTATGTGATTATCTAATGACGATTCCGAGAATAGGGGACGGCTTGCTCGTGAGACATTCCGTTGATAACTCCGAAATCTATTACAAATTTAATTTTTTCCGCCAAAGCTGGATGACCGCTGCTGTCATAAAAGATTAATTCATCTCCAGTAGAGTTGTAAACTTTAGGATAAAAGATTTATTAAGACAGAACATTAAATTTTATAAACAAGACTTGCAGAACATCACTGCTTAGTTCAGTTCGAAATTTTGGCTTACTAAAGCCAACAAAATCCAGATGGAAATTTTATTTTACGCGTCATTTGTTGCGGTCAAACTTTGTGGTCGATACTTTTCCAATTCAGTCAAAAAGGTGAATTATTTTATTTCTCGCTGGGACACCTTCTGGAAAGTGCCG
>JAHPZR010011124.1:37500-67536 GCA_019787425.1 Platygyra sinensis | reverse complement strand
GCTCAAGGAATATTTAATTCTGGAAATATTAACAAGAATTTAAGAAATGAAAACTAGGTACTCGGGATGTTGTTCTCTCTTAGCACGCATAGAGGCATGTAGACGACATGTGAGCCATAATTTCTTCAGAGTTTGCAATGGGTTACTATACCTTTGCTAAGCTACTTGTCTCTCCTTGCAATGTCCTCTCATCTTGAAAAACGAAGAAATTATTTAGCTACTCATTAAGAGAATCAAAATTTTAACTACAGTGTTAATTCTCATTGATAAAAGTGACTTTCAACCCTTGTTAAAGAGTGGTAAAATGACATGAGAAAGGACATGACTACACATAGATGACATAGGTTAAAATTTTGGCCTCGAAAACTTCAACAAAAGAGAGTCTTGTAATCCTGGCTATAGACCTTTTTAATTGTTTCAGTTGTGCAACAGTCTATTTCAGCAATTTTACCAAGGACAGGAGTAGTTTCCTCGAACCTTGACCTGATACAAAGGCGTAAGATCTTTAAAAACGTCTTTTAGTGTATAAAACCAGTTTGACTATGGCTGTACCATTTTCAATTGAAGAAAATGGCTCCACATATGGCTTGGAGAATGCAAAGTCTTTAGGAACAGGACATTTGAAAAGATGATCGAAATAAATCCTGTTTTTAACAAAACTCGGAGTATGAAAACGTGGCTTTAATGATTGTTTATCAGTGGGCGCGTGCAAGCGAGCCTCACGTTTTGTAGGACTCTGCAAAACGATTGGACTCAAACAGCCTTATATTTAAGGGTGACAAATTCATTGGCCTAAATGATGTTACAACCTATGAGATTATACATGAAAGCTGTACCTGGAGTTAAGGAGGACTGAACATTTCTTCTTCCTTTAAGGGTGCCATGTGTCTTTGATAGTTGTTCGATGTGTTTTATCCGCTCTCGTGTTTGATTGGCTAGGAATGAGGCGTCAGGAATAATGTATCGGGTGTCGTAATAGGGTACAATAAAATCCTGCGTGAAAGAACCTACATTTTTTGAAGTGTGGTAAACTAGGTTCTTGTATTTTAAGTTAGTTATTGGCGATTTAGGTTAAGTAGGTTCTATAATGGGATCTTAATTTCTGTGAAGGTGATAATACCTTACACCAGAAACACTAAATAAACTTTACTTTGGTCCTTGACTAAACAGTATAATGTATTAATTCACAAAGTTCGAATTCATTTTGTGTTTTCTCGTAATGTAAGTCTCAAAATTTCATTCCTTGAAAAAAATGTTTATCAACTGTAATCCACATATAAAAACGTGCTTGATTTTGCTGGGCTAAACAGGTTCTTATATTCTTTGGTATTAAAACTGAGAATTTCGGTCAGCAGGCTCTTGAACCGGTTTTTATAGATTTTAAAAGGGCTTTCGACACAGTCGTTCGCAGTATTTTAAAAACAAAATTGCAATTCTATGGAATACGCCGTTTCTGTCAGAAAAGGTTTGCATCATATTTAAGCACTCAAACTGTCAAATGAACTCTTGTGTATCTACTCCAAAATTAGCCAGATGCGGTGCCCTACCCCCAGGGAACAATCCCAGGAACTTTAATTTATTTATTATATGTTAATAACCTGGCAGTTTGTCTACTTCACTTTCATTCCGACTAGTCCGTTTTTTTAACGCCTAAAAAGTGAGTGATCACGAAACAGGCTTGTCGGGGTGAAAGTGTAGTGTTTTTCTATTTTCAATATATACGTACATATACATATAAATTCTTGTTTTCTTGAGTAGAATGTATTTAGTAGCTATAGAATGTATATAGTAGTGGTAGAATGTATGTAGTAGTGGTAGTAGTGGTAGTAGTGGTAGTTGCAGTGCTAGTAGTAGTAGTAGTAGCAGCAGCAGCAGCAGCAGCAGTAGTAGTAGTAGTAGTAGTAGTAGTAGTAGTAGTAGTAGTAGTAGTAGTAGTAGTAGTAGTAGTAGTAGTAGTAGTAGTAGTAGTAGTAGTAGTAGTAGTAGTAGGAGGAGGAGTAGTAGTAGTAGTAGTAGCAGTAGCAGTAGCAGTAGCAGTAGTAGTAGTAGTAGTAGTAGTAGTAGTAGTAGTAGTAGTAGTAGTAGTAGTAGTAGTAGTAGTAGTAGTAGTAGTAGTAGTAGTAAATCGCTTTATTTGCATGACCGCAAGATTTTACAGTATTGCAAGAGCTAATTAATTAATAACAAAACAAGGTTAATAGTGATATTGTCCTAAGTTACATCACTTTCATTAGATAATAGGAAAGTATCACGAATATTTGTACATGAGGAAATGAACTTCATTACTAGCTTATTTACACGATGATCATTAGAGTTCATAAGTAGTTTTATGCTTTCAGAGGTTGATTTCCTTTCAAAGTCAGGTATTATCTCATTGATTCGAGTTAAGAAAGTCTGCCTCTGAAAGGAGTATCTGCTACATTGAAACAAGAAATGAGATTCATTTTCCACTTGATTTGACTTGCACAATGGGCATAATCTGTTTTCCCTTGGTATATGATCTCTCTGATACCGACCTAGTTCAATCATAAGTTTGTGATTACTTACTTTAAACTTCACTAAATTTCGCCTTTCATTAAAATTTCTTAGCTGGTGTAAGTAAACGGATGTAGAGTATTCATCTTTAAAAACTTTGTAAAATTCTAATTTCTTTGAATGTTCAACAGTGTGTTGCCAGAAATATATATATTTCTCCTTCATATAGGTTGAATATCGCTTAACTGTGTCATTGTCAAAAGATTCAAGATCTACATTAGTTGAATGGTATTGTTCGATCATGTTTATGAAATTGGAATAAAATCCCGAATTATTAATAGAGTGAAGGTTCTTCGACATGAGGAGAGCTTGTTTGACTATAGAAGAATCATTTTTGTTGTTTAGATAAACAAAATATTGTGGCATCTTTTGCTTTTGGGGAGCTTCCTCAAGTCCTAAGTTCATAATAGCATCTTTATTTATTTCTATTTCCCCTGGCATGCACTGTTCTGAGTTAAAAGACCATCATGAGATCTATCCCCTCTCTTCGTAAGGCTTTGTTTAGCTGTTTCATAGCGCTTAGGAGTATAAAAGTTGCTGCTATTTTAAATTGTAATGACTTGAAATGGCCGCGGTGAGTTGTATAATCGCTTCTCAGAAAAACCGATACGATTTTTTTCGTTATCATGATTGCTATATTTCTGACTAGTCCAGTGTTCCATAAGCTGGTAGAATGTTTCTAGATAGTTATTTCGGTTCTCTAGATTTTTGAAGTCGGGAAATTTAATTTCAACGCGCAATGAATGCATTGTGAAGCACAAGTTACATCTTTGCTGAAAGAGATTAAATAAATAATAAAAAAAAGTGTTGCATTTTTGCACTGATATCGCTAATGGAATTTACAGAACGTCTCCTTCTGCACTGAAGAGAGAAGCACGCTTTAAATAGCTCCTAGTAAAAATCCTTTTCTGTCCAGAAATCTAGCTGTTTCTTCTCCCTCCAAGAAATAAACAAACAGGAAAACTTCTGCTAAAAATCGTAGCAAGGAAAGAGAGTCAGAGCGAAAATATCCTCGTTTCTGCAACATATAGCGGCAATTTGCTCAAAATAGACCATAGAAGCTCTGATTTCAGCGATTCCAGGTACATCGAACAGATTATTACAAAGAAAAACAAAAGTTGTTCTCCGATGGTTATTTGACTCGTTTGTGGAAAAATATCTGCGATTCCATAATAGATTACAACCACACAAGGACATTATATACGACGCATTCACAATGCGTACTCGAGTTGGGCGAAATGTTCAACACAGACCTAAAAGGTCTTCTTCGTACAACAACATCCGGCGACAAACAGGAATTTCTAAGTTTCAATTTACGTAAACTTAGTGCAAGGCATGAAAGATCTCGAGCAAAATTCACTGAATCCGACAACGAAAGTTTTAACTCATTGTAATTTCTGCAGGGCCGCACCTTGGAACTGCGTCGTTACTATGTGCATCCTTATACCTAGTTTAGAAAATCCTTGGGGCTGCACCTTGAACGAGATCTAAGAATATACACTGACAGCAAACACTACCTTGGGGACCTAGTTTTTATTTTTACATATGTAATAAAAACTTGAAATAAGCTTTTGGAATCATTCATTGTGGGAGGCTGAGACATCTCTCTTCTTCGAGGGCTTAATAAATCGTAAAATCAGAATAGGAGGTATTATTTCTATTAGACCTGTAGTCGTTGCCAGATGCTCTGCCAAATCTCCCGTTTGTGAAGCGGACCAGAAATAACTTTGTGGCTATTAAGAGTATCAAAGTAGTTCTGATAGCTAGGTAATATTATGTTGACAAATTTTCTTAATATAGCTATCTTTCTTACCTGCAGAGTACTCCTGTATAGCTGGCCTCGGGGATAGTGTAATGTGTACTGGTAGTTATTTCAGTCCTCTCTATTTTTTTGAGGTAGAGGAATAAAGTTTGTTAGTATGAGCAATGGCTCTATAGCCATGGCTATTGCGAGGGACATCGTTGCAGAACCAGATAAAAGACTGAATTAGGAAACAAGGGTATTAAATTTTCGCGCTGATGTCGAATGGAATTCAAAAAACTTTCCTTCCTACACTTAGTTATGCATTAGAGAGTCTGATTGATGAAATCAATTAAAACTCTTTCTGTATCATAATTTTTAAATACACAGCATTCATGGAAATCAGGTTTAATACAATATTAGGATTAGAATTGTAGCTGGTCTTGGATCTTAGACATGTTATTGAACCTGATGAATTTTTACCGTATAAAAATAAATAATGATAAAAGATTAATGAAAGCCGATTAAACAGAGGATGACACTTTAAATAGCTGAAATCTAGCTCTTTCTTTTCTTTCAAAAACATACCCGAACAAGAAATCATCTGCTAGTAAAAACTGCCGGGTAACTCTCAGAGGGAAAATACTGTTAGTTCTACAACATGGCCTCAATTTGCGAGTAATTGACCATAGTAGCTCTGATTTCGGCGATTCCAAGTTCATCGCACAGATTGTTAGCAAAGAAATACATCAGTCGTGATCTCTGTTCTGGTTATTGAACTCGTTTGTGGAGAAATTTATTCAGTCCATTCAAAATACGACCTTGCAAGGACATTGTATACGTAACGTTTACAATAAATAACATCATAACACAGAGTTGTGCAAAATGATCATCACTGACCTCAGTGTTATTTTTAGAGCAACAGCAACTAGCGGTAAATAGGACTGTAGAAATTTCCAATTACGTAAATTTAGTGCAAAACATGCTCTCGAGAAAAAAAGATCAATGACCTCCACAGTTGGAACTGAGGAAAGTTGAAACCTCATTATACCTGCATGTTGGACGGCATCTTATAACTACCTCATCATAACTGCACGAATGTACCTTGAAACATGTCTCCAAATATATGCTGATAATTCATCTCATCAGGATATAGCGCTGGGTTTATTTCTACAAGTGAATTAAGCTTTTAAAATAAATCCTTCAATTATTATTTACTTTGTGAGCGTAGCTGATGCAGGTTTCCTCGAATCTTGGGTAATTCGTAGCAGACGTTGAATCATTTCTCTTAGATCAGCAGTTCCAACATGTTTGTCGAGAGGAAACTAAATCGATTTGTAGCGATTACGAGCAGAAAACGTTTTGTGCCTTTAACTGCATTCAGTAGAACGTCGAATGATATTTTCCGCTTGATAAGCTTGATTTGTTTTCTTAGTGCTGCTCTTACTTGCCCAGTTTTCGGTAGGGAAAATGCATCATTCATAGCTAATTATTTCGCTGAGTCCTCTCGGTTATTCTGAAATCGATCAATTCAATTTGTTGTCAAGCAACGGGCTGTATATCAGTAGCTACTGCAAAGGACATTATGCATTCAGGCAGGAAAGAGGTACATTTTCACAATGATGTCCTTCATGGAGTTAACAGAACTTCCCCTGCTCGGCACTGAAGAGAAAAGAACGCTTCAAAAAGCTGCTCGTAAGAAACCATGCAGTTTTCGTCCAGAACATGAGCATCTTTCTTTTCTTTCAAAAAAAAACTACTCGAACAAGGAAACATACGTTAGAAAATGACCTGAAAGCCGTCAGAGCGAAGAAGTTGTCACTTCTCACTACAACGTGGCGAAAGTCATTGTCATTACTACAACATGACAAAAATATTGTCATTAATACGACATCGCGACCGAGCGATTCTTAGATGAACGTACAGATTATTGGTAAAGAAAGGCACAGAAGACAAACGAGGCACTCCGCTGGTTATTCGGCGCGTTCTTGTAAGAATATCTATAATCAGTTTAAACTACAATCTTACAAAGACATCACATGTGACCATTTGCAAGGCATAATTCACAGCACCAACTTCGGCAAAACAATCATTACTGACCTGAAAGGTCTTTTTGGTGCAACATCAGTTGGCAGAAGATCAAAATTTGGAAGTTCCCTTTAACATAATTTTCGCACAAACTACGCTTCCGAGTCCTACAGCAAGAAAGAAAGTTAAACGCCTCAGGTTATCATCGTAGGACTGCACGGCTTGACTTTTAGATGCATCAGTAAAACCCTCACGATTGTACTTTAAAACATGTCTCCAAATCATAATATCTATACTGACAATAAATGCTGTCTTGAGTATGTAGTTTTTTTACTTCTACGGATGTAATGAAATAAATATGCAAGACTTTACCTATAACTGGACGAAGCTGAGACATCCATTGCTTCTATAGACATCCTCGAGTCCTGATTTGTTTTCTTACGGTACTTATTGCTATCTTTCGCACTATCCCAGTACTCTGCAGAGATAATATAACTGAAAGTAAACAGCTAATTATTTTAGTCTTCTCGATTTTGATGAATTCGGTAAATTCAATTTGTTAACCGGTAATGACTGCATATCATGATCAGCTGGCCATTGCAGAGTCGACCTGCGGAGGACATGCTGCATCTGTGCAGAACAACATGAATTGACTGAAGGAAACAAGAGTCTTATACATTCTCACACACATTTCGCGCATGGAATTTACAGAACTTCTTCAGTCTACTGACTGTACTGAAAACTGAGAGAAGGAAGCTTCAAATATTTGTTTCTAAGAAAACACTGTCCTTTTCGAAAACTAACTCTCTCTTTTGTTTTAAGAACTAATCGAAAACGAAGTCATCAGCTAAAAGTTGTCACGAAGATAGTCAGAGAGAAATATCCTGATGTCTCGAGAATGGCGTCAATCGAAAATCAGTCATTAGGTTTAATCAGTTAGCTATCAGCGTTCAATGTGCAGATTATTAGCGAAGAGAATTTTTATGTAAAACATGATCCGAGCGAAAATATCCCGATATCTACAACATGGCGTCAGTTTGTGGATATCGGCCAACTTTTTTTCTGATTTCAGCTATTCTGTGTTTACCACACAGATTATTGTCGAGGAAATACAAAGGTAGTACTCTGCTGTTATTTGATTCGAGTGTGGAAAATCATGTGCTAAAGTAACTATTATCGAGATGCCTGAATTTCTACATGAACTTGATTATTGAGTGAAAGTGGTTAGCTTTCAAGGATGGCTGGGTTTGTTTAGTCTTCACAAACTGTAGACCTAATCAGGGAATTTTCCAATTTACTTTTAGCCAAACCACCTTAGTCTTAAAATGTTCCAAACTCTTCTTGCTGTTATAAGCGTTGTATTAAACGATATTGCGGTGATGGTGTTTAAATTTTCGGACTGATGTCGAATGGAATTTAGAAAACGTTCGTCCCTACACTTATTTATGCATTAGAGAGCCTGGTTGATTGAATCAATAAAAACGCTTTCTGTATCATAATTTTTAAACACACGGCATTCATGGAAATCAGGTATTATCGTTGTAAGTTAATATCATTTTAGCTGGTCTAGGATCTTAGACATGTTATTGTACCTGATAAAAGATTAAAGAAAGATTAAAGACGGGATCCCCTTGAACACTTTAACTAGCTGTTCGTTATAAACTAGTTTTCAGAAATCTAGCTCTTTCTTTCCTTTCAAAAATATACTTGAACATTGGGAAATCATCTGCAAGTAAAAACTACCGGAAGACTCTCAGAGGGAAATTACTGTTATTTCTACAACGTGGCCTCACTGATTTGCGAGTAATTGACCATAGTAGCTCTGATGTCGGCGATTCCAAGTTCATCGTACATATTATTAGCAAAGAAAGACATCAGTCGTGATTTCTGTTCTGGTTATTTGACTCGTTTGTGGAAGAATCTCTTAAATCCATTGAAGATATAACCTTGCAAGGACACTCTAGGGCACGTGCACGTTTACAATAAATAACATCAAACACTGAGTTGTGCAAAATAATCATCACTGACCTAAAAGGTATTTTTGGTGCAACAACAACTTGCGGTAAATCGCACTTTAGAAATTTCCAATTACGAGAATTTAGTGCAAAACATGCTCTTGAGAAAAAAAATCAATGTCCTCTACTGTTGGAAGGAAAACAGTTCAAACCTCGCTATAGCTGCATGTTGGACTGCATTTTATGACTACTTCATAATAACTGCAGGACTGTACCTTGAAACATCTCTCCAAATATATGCTAATGATACATATCATATAGAATGCTGGGTTATATTTCTACAAGTGAATTAACCTTTTGAAATAAATCCTTCAATTATTATTAACTTTGTGTGTGTAGCTCAGATGCAGGTTTCCTCGAATCTTGGATAAATCGTACCAGACGTTGAATCATTTCTCTTAGACCAGTAGTTGCTACATGTTTAATGAGAGGACACGAAATCGCTTTGTAGCGATTACGAGCATACTAAAACTTTTTATGCCTTTAACTGCATTAAGTAGAACGTCGAACTCTATAATATTTTCTTGATAAAATAAGCGTGATTTGATTTCTTAGTGCAGCTCTTTCTTGTCCAGTTCTCGGTAGGGATGGTGCATTGTTCATAGCTAATTATTTCCCAGAGTCCTCTCGAGTTTTCTGAAATCGATCAATTCAATTTGTTATCAAGCGATGGCTCTATATCAGTAGCAATTGCAAAAGACATTCAGCATTGAGGCAGGAAAGAGCTACATTTTCACATTGATGTCGCTCATGGAGTTAACAGAACTTCCCCTGCTAGGCGCTGAAAAGAAAAGAACGCTTCAAAAAGCTTCTCTTAAGAAACTATGCATATTTAGTCAAGAAATCTAGATGGTTCTTTTCTTTCAAAAAAAACTGCTCGAGCAAGCAAAAATCCGCTAAAAAATGACCCGAAAGCCGACGTCAGAGGGAAAATATTGTCTTTTCTACAACTTGGCGAAAATATTGTCATTTCTACAACATGACAAAAATATTGTTATTTCTACGACATCGCGACCGAGTGATTCTCAGATGATCGTACAGATTATTGGCAAAGAAAGACAAACGAGGCACTCCACTGGTTATTCGGCGCGTTCTTGAAAGAATATCTATAATCAAATTAAAATTTATATCTTACAAACACATCATATATAACACATTTGCAATACATAACTTCACCACACCAGCTTCGGCAAAACAATCATTACTAACCTGAAAGGTCTTTTGGTGCAACATCAATTGGCGGCAGATCGAAATTTGTAAGTTTCCTTCAACATAATTTCAGCGCAAGGTATGCTTCCGAGTAAAAATTAATATATCCTACATCAAGAAGGAATTTAGATGCATTATAAAACCCGTACTTTAAAACATGTCTCCAAATCATGATGTATACTGACAATAAATGCTGTCTTGAGTGCGTAGTTTTTCACTTCTAAAAATGTAATAAATTGAATATTCAAGAGTTTACAGCTGGAAGAAGCTTAGACATCCACTGCTTTTATAGACGTCCTCGAGTCTTGATTTGTTTTCTTAGTACTTAATTCTATCTTTGGTGCTAGCCCAGTACTCTGCAGGGATAGTAAAACTGAACTTAAATAGCTGAATTATTTCAGTCCTCTTGATTTTGATGAATTCGGTAAATTCAATTTGTTAACCAGCAATGACGTCAGTGGAGGTTGCGTTCCCGTACTAGCCGAACGAAATAATAGGGCCGCGAGAAGGAGTTTCGCATTTAGGACGCGCGGAAAATGGGGCGAGAGCAAAAAGGGCGAGGGAGGGGGGTGGGGGAGGGGAAAGGAGGGAACGCTTGCCCGCAGACCCCTCAATTCTGAAAAACCCGTTCGCCCACGAACGGGGCATCTGATTGGTGCGGCGTGGTTTATTTGATTGATAGGTCTGACATGGAGGTGTCATATTGTTACGCTAAACCTTAAAAATAGACTTGGGAAGATTTGGGATCAAAAAGATCAAAATGGTGGAAGGTGGTATATTTTGAATCGTGTTTGAGAGAGGTTTTATCGAAGCTCAACGAAACCGGGATGGCTTTTTCGTTGAAAAAGGAGCAAGAAAGTGCAGTGCGTCATATTTTCAACGGCAAAGATGTAATGGCTGTACTTCCGACTGGATTCGGCAAGAGTTTAATTTTTCAGTTGTTTCTCATGATGTGCGGAGTGCGAAATAAACGGCAAGGAGGAACTGGCTTCTCAAGCGTCCTTGTTATATCTCCGTTGCAAAGCATTATTTGAGATGAAGTGGTAGAAGCGTATTCTATGAAATGACGGCGTGTGATTTAAATGAATTGGATGATAGTCACCAAGGGCAGTTCAACATTATCGGACATTATTTACGCTTCAGCTGAAGCTGCCATGGATAAGCGTTCTCTCGACGCTCTAAGATCGAAAGATTCTTTATTTAACGATGTTAAATAAAATAGACAGGCCAAACACGACTCCTAGGAATTTTCGATCCGTCACAAGGACATACAAAACACACCACGAGAAGTCTATGCCAAGCCGCAGAATGTCTACAGTGTCTAACATTCATCACGAGTTGCGTACGAGTTGCGCTAGCAACTTCAGACGTACAGAGTTTCTTAGAAATACCGCCGGGCAACTGATGAGATCCACATAAAGGATCGAAACCATGGTCTTGCCTGAACTAAGCCGAACAATGGCATACAGAACACGCAACACAGTCAACAGACTTGAGCGAAAGGAGCTATATATAAATCCTGTGGTACCAGAACGATCAAAAGAGGAATAAACCTATACATCGAGCTCCAGAAACATAAGCTCGATCAGATAGCTGCAAGAAAAATAAGAATTTCTCTAGATAAGCGTATAGCTTTCTCGAAGCAAAGTTAATGGCGTCTCCAAAGAAAAACGTAGGATGGTAAATATGATACCCGTGACAAGAATCTATCTACTGTACTTGTCAACAGTTCTATTAAATCATAGCCGGGTCCGGAGTCACAATTTATAAAGCAAGTTAGCAACTCATTCACAGTAAACGTCATATTTTGTCGCTCAAAAGCAAATACTTGGAGACTTTAGAAACATATCTTGCAGTATAGAAATGAGCCAAAACAATACACTAACACATGGCAATTATAGACTGAGGTGTCAAACTAAACGAAGCAACACGCAGATAACAGCGGAAATCATGCAGACCTCTATGACCTCTCAAATTTGCCGCAGCACGATCTAACGGCTCTAGTTCTTCTCCTTATAACACAATACGAAATGCCCTTCATAAACTAGAGTGAAGCGACAAAAAGGTCGAAAGACCGAAAATAAACGGCAAATGTACAAATGTCACGAACCGTAGGAGTCGTGTTTTTGGCCTGTCTATTTTATTTACCATGATCACTACTTTAACTTGCAGTCCCACATCGGTCGGTAAGTCATCGATGTTCAAGTTCGAATCAATGCAGTCATTTAAAGCTTGCTGGGACTGTTGCGCTGTGCTAGGAAATAACGACTTGCGAGAAGCTTTAGCAGAGTTGACACGAACAGAATTGCGACAAGGACTACTGCCCGGCGGCGTTTCGAGCGGCCGTTTCGATGCGTTAATCCTCTGCTTTGGTGGAGTTTTGCAAGCAGCAGCCTCACTGCCTATTGAACTCAGTACTCGTATAGTGTTCCTAAATTCCGTATTTTGCGAGTGCAAGGATTACATACACGGTCTAAAAACAGCTCGTTGTCTCCCACTACTTCGCATCCAACTGCTCTGCTAGTATCGGCAAGGATTTCTCGTGCATTTTTTCGTTTTGATGGTTTGCAAAGATTTTCTGACGAGATATAACCAGGTTTACCAGGCTGAGATGCTGTTCCGTATTTAACCTTGAAGGAACACCGACAGATTCTGCAGCGTTCGCTTGGAGTTTCGATCTCCCGCGCCTTCGACATCGCAGATTTTCCCGAGTTTGACATCTCACGTACATTAAGTATTTTTTGTTTTGAAGGAAGTAAAATGTTACATCCGGTAATTTATAATTGGTTAACCCATTGACAAACTGTCAATCAGTGAGTGAAATCAACCGTGAAAGTTGGTGGGCGTTTTTCAGAATTGAGGGGTCTGCGGGCAAGCGTTCCCTCGTTTCCCCTCCCCCATCCCCCTCTCTCGCCCTTTTTGCTCTCGCCCCATTTTCCGCGCGTCCTAAATCTCGCGGCCCTATTATTTCGTTCGGCTAGTACAGGAACGCTTGCTACGCAGGCAACGATCGAGGTGGAAGCCGACGTTGTAGAAGTCGAGCTGTCGTTGGAGCTGGACGGCGAAGCAGTTGACGGGGTAACGGTCGATAAGCTGTTGTTTGTTGTCCGCATCGTACGCTTTGCCAAGACAAACGCAGAAACAACGAGCAACGCGAGCTGCTCACACACTAACACACGCTGACAACGGAGTTGAAACGGGGCAAACTGTTGCTGACAAGCCAGCAGCGTGAGCTGCTCCCAGACAACTGCTGACACAACGAGCAACGCGAGCTGCTCACACACCGCTAACACAACGAGCAACACGAGCTGCTCACCCACCGCTACCACACGCTGAAACGAAGCTGGAACGCAGGCAAACCGTTGCTAACAAGCTAGCAGCGTGAGCTGCTCCAAGACAACCGCTAAAATTGCTAAAACAGCCCGAGAAAACGAGCAACACGAGCTGCTCACACTCTGCTAACGAAAATACTAACACGCACTGAAATGAAGCTGGAACCAACCATGTGAGCCTGCACTTGAACACGCGACCGCTGACCAGGAGGTTGCACGCTTAGCTCGTGGCGGTTAACTTTGTTAAATATAATTTAACTAAATTAAAACAAATAAATAGTGTACTGTTATAGATCTACGTGCACTTTATTTAGTTAACAGTGACTGGTACGTTTCGAAGCAAGAGTGATTTTTCGCGGGCTTTCCGCTGCTAGCGTCAGGACATTCGTCAGTTCTCCGCACGTGCAAATGTTGTGGTCTTCGGTAACTTTTGGTTGTTCAGTTTCCACGATGAAACGGCAGCAAACAATGTTCTCGTTCTTGTCCAATAACAAGAGGTCGCGAAGAGTAGCAGGTAAGCTTTACAATAATTTTAGGGGCAAACAAAACAAAACTTACGTACTAGCAATAAAAAAGCAGCCGATTGCCATGCCAGAAATAATCGCCTTGTCGTTTGCATTGCCGACTGTACAGCGAACACGTGGGGACAAAGCCACTCTTCACCGTGAAATTCTACTTGAAATGTATTCCCGACAACGATTTAAAAGAAGCCTTGAAAATAATATCCTTCAACAGCGTAAACGTTCTGGACTTGAGACGATCATAACACAAATTCAGCAAAGTGATGCAATTTTCGTAGTGAAGCGATCCGTAGCGGATACCGCTGATTTTCCAGTGATACGCCATGTAAGTGACACCAAAGATACTGAGTATCACCCGAAATTGGCGGGAGACCATTTTACCTTCTAAGCAGTTTGGAAAGGGCATATTAAATCAGATTAAAATGCTTTTAACAAAATTTAACTTTGTTTTATTCAACCTCTGAACCTTAAGGTGCGTCATTCACATTATGAATTTTTCGATGGCGAATTTTTATCCTTAGGGGAACGTCCAACGTTCACTAAATGCTTTACCGGTTTGAACAGGTCCCTTACCTGTTGTGCTGAGAACTAGGGAGAACCCTGCAGTTACCTAAATTGACTAATTGTGATACTGACAAAATGAATTCCAGGATAGTATGTTTTACATGCAGTAGTTCTGGCTTGCCTGAAGGACAAGCTAGTAAGCTTATTTTCTTTGCACCCTGGTATCTTCCATGCAAGGTCAGAGCTGCACTAGCCACTAACATCTATCACTTTGTGTGGGCATTCTATGTATGATGTAACATTTGGACTGATGCTAATTGAATACCTGATGACAGGATGTCCTGCGAGACCACTGAGCGTTTCTCCACTGTTTGAAAGGACCCATGAGCTTTCGCCTTGGTTACGAGTTCCACCGCCCACTGCCAAGAAAAGAAAACAACAACACAACAAACAGTTACCTTTAACTTTTTTGGCATGCCATTGTTTGCTTGTCTTTTTATAACTTTTGGATAGAGCAGGACGATAATGACTATATATAAATCATAACATCAGCTCTCTTGAATGATTAGCATGTCATCATTGTAATGGCAATAACAAAGGTAGAACTGAATAAGACACTACTCCAGATTGAATGAGCTGCTAGACTTAAGCATTTTTTAAAACCTTTTTAGGATCATTGTCATATCAGTATGATTACAAATTAAATAAGTGTTATTGACCAACCTGCATGTAAAACTATGTGAGATGTAGATCTTGCAGCAGTGTTACTATTATCTTCCTCTCTATAAAATATGAAAATAAAACAATCAGACAAGTAATTATTATTATTTTTTAAATAACACATAAATACATTTTGTATCAGCAACAGCACTTACACATTAGAGTCCCTTGATGACAGATCCAGTTTGTCTGGATGAAGTGTAAAAGGTACTCGGCACACTTGTCCATTCTAAAAGTAAAGAAAACATCATGCATAGCATTATGGAAGACTCAATGCAGCAACACCATAGAGCCAAGCCTTGAATACAGAGATCTCAATCTGGAGTCTAGTACATGATTGTACGCTAACCACCAGCCCATCAAGCCTTTCAGGGCAGGGCTCCAATCTGTGACTGTTTGGATTGCCATGGCAAGTGAAAAAAAAAAATTGGCAAATGAGGTTGCCACAAAGGTCACCAGTTTTGGCAAACTATTTCCAATAGCCACTGCAACACTTTGATCTCACAGTAATAAGAAAAAAGTTGTCAATTATTGAAAAGATGCATGGCAACTGGTATTTGTTTGGCACACTGTTAAACAATGGTACCTAAGAAAAGGCCATAGCCTATAGACCAGGAAAATGTATCGGATTAGACTTTCACTGTGTTCTTTCACTCTGTATGTACAGATGTAGCGAAGAACATTAATGGATAGTCAATGACTCACCTCCAAAAGAAAGGCTACATGTCTTGGTCCAACCACACATTCTTTGATGACTTGATCCTTAAGTGCTTGAAGAACAGGGGAACTGAAGAAAAGACAGAGCGCTCTAACTTTCTCCACCAATAAATTAAGTGCATTAATAGAAAGAAAGAAAAACACAGACCAAGAGAAATTAAAAGACATAAAGACAGAACTCTAAAGACTATTTGCAAGTAAACTAGAATCCAGAGGAAACAAAGTAGTCCCGTGCTTTCATTTCATTTAGCCCTTTGCAGCTAGAATCACAGGTCAACGTTTTTGCTAAACAAAAATACATTTTATGGGCTATAACTTTAAGGATGCAAGAAATGCAAAGGCAGGGCTCGAAATTAAAAAAATCGTTAGGTCGCCTTTTGGCGACTAACTGAAGAAATATAGTCGCCAGATGCAAATTTTAAGTCGCCAGTTTGTATAATCAAAATAATGTTCGGGTTCCGCTTGTTGAAAGTGTTTGATATTATCTGGTATGGCTTGGGACACATACATACAATAAGTATTTTTTCGACTTATCCATTTCTTTTTAATAATGTAACACTTTTCATTTCGTGCGGCGGCGCCCAACTTGCATGTTTCGCCAAAAACAGAGATTTACCTGTATTTTAGCATAAAAAATGCTGGCTTCGTTTTTGCGGTAGAAATAAATGACTTCTCAGTTTTCGCGTACAATTTCTACAGTTTTAATAAATATATCGTTGTTGAGTTAAGCTTTGTACAGAGAAACTAAAAAATGCTCGCAGAAACTTGCTAAACTTATGAAATAAACACAGCGTTTTCGTTCCCAACGCGGCTATTTTTATCCTGGAAAGAAATTTGATCGGGGCAGATTTCGATCACGTGCTAGGCAACCACTTCTGAGCCATGAGCGCACGTCACGCAATCAACAAAACAAGGTTCATCTAAACACTTGATTACCTTTGATTCTAAAGCTTACCTTTTCTTCTCAAAATTGCTATCGTTCAGCGGTCTTTTTGCAAAATTCTGTGGCTCCTGCTGCTCCTGTGTGGTTCCAGGGAGAGAAACTCTAATGGCGTCGCAGAAAATATTGCGAACAGGAGTCCGTAAAGTTTAGAGGGAACGTGGCTTTTTTATGCGATTTGGCCCATTCTTTTACGACGAACGCAAAGCAGGACGATGTTCATTTTAACTTTAATGCTTTGTTGTACTTCTAAATCATGCAAAAGGTCGCCAAACTGGCGACTAAACAAAAATTTTAGTCGCCAAGGAGAAAAAGTTAGTCGCATTGGCGACCATATTGGTCGCAATTTCGAGCCCTGAAAGGGCATAATGAAAATAACAAAATTGCCAATTTTGAGGCTCCTGACATAAAAGAGCAAGTCAACTTTTATACAAGTCGTCTTAATCTTTAAAAATTCAAACCTTATAAAAACTCATTGTTTAATGTCAGGGGCTTCCAACTTGGTGATTTTCATATTTTTACATGCCTTTTCCACATGATCACATGACGGCCTAGATGCAAAGGGTCTATTATTGTAAATCCTTGTATGGAATCAAAGAAAAAAAAGAATTTGCACCATTGAACCCCCTATAAACAGCTGCCAAAAATAGCTACATGAACATGCAGTGTATTAGGTTGTTACATATATTCGAGAGCAAATAACAGAGGTATTTTATCCATGTAATGCATTTGCACCAGGCCAAAAGATGTTTTAAGTGTGACGTCTCAGTATATATATAAAGAAAACATGTTTTGCTATATGGCAGGGTCTTTAACTATTAACGTTCACCAGAGTCAGATTCTATGTGTTACGTTATTAAAATATTGTGTAGCCCACAATTTAGTTGAAGTAGAGCTTTTGTCAAATAGTTCTCTTAGTTTAGTAATTAAACACAACATCATTCCTTCTTAAATGCCATCAGTACATAGCCCTCCAGAATTCATGCACAAAGCAAGCAGTCATGTTGCTTGAAAGGGAAGCACATGTTTCTTCCATGCGCCCACGGCACATATACCTCAGTGGCAGTTGAAACCGCTGAAAATATAGCGGCATTAAAGTTGATTACAGAGGGTGGATCATATAAACTGTTTTGGGGGTCATTTAACAGTAATCTTACATTTTTGAATTAAATTATTTTTCATGGAAGTTAAAAACTTCAAAGAGAGAAGGGGCAAGTTTCTTGCTTGAAACCAAAAACAAAGTTTTCTGATTTATAGCGAAACCAATTACTTGAATGCCGGTTTAAGACGCTGAAAGTTAGTCACCAAATGGCAAGTAGCCTTGAAATTCTAGTTGCAAACACTCAATTTTCAGTTGCATTGGTGACCAGCTGGTCGCAATTTCAGACCCTGTACGGGTTATCAAAAGTAGCTGCTGCCAGGGAATCACCATCTGCTTCAATCACTGGCTTCACTGCCTAACATCTGCCCGCTTCTTTAGAAGAGATGGCACACCTAGTACATGTATGTAGTCTACCATCATCTTCAAAACTTCATGACTACCTATGAAATATGCTCCATCAAAGTGATGTTCATTGTGTAGTTCCAGAAGATATCCATACCCCCCCCCCCCCGCCCCACAAAAGGTCGTTGGAAATTCCGAAGGGGAGGGGGAGTCAGAGGCTAAAATTTCCAAGGGTGGTGGGGGTTCAAGTCAAGCCTTTTTTCCAGAGGGTGGCAAACAGTTCGTACCGAACGAAATAATACTTACGTAAATTGTTTCAAAAGTCGTAAAAGGAATAGAAATAAATAAATTACTTCTCTGTTTACTTGAGCTTAAATGTGTCTTGTCAATAATGTTTGCGTTTTTGCTGCGATATTCCTGCTATATCCCCAAGAGAATGATGGCCTCTTCTACACGAAATGGAACCAATACAAAATGGCCGACGGAAAAAATCGTTCTCCAGATCCTTTCCTTGCACTCTCAACCTTCTGAAGGCTCGGCTGCTCATCGCTTGAACGTTCGTATCAAGGTCAACAATGTCAGATCAAGGTTTTAACTATATCACACGTTAATTAGCACAAATTATGGAAGACGAGCAAGGTAAAGTACAGATGACAAATTAATCTGCTTCCTTCTTAAATGTTTTCAACTGCGTTTTCCAAAAGTTTATGTTCGCGTCTAGCACACCAGTCTAAAAAAAGCGTACGTTTGTAGAGTCTATAGATACACTGTAGTTACAGTTACGGCTTTTTGTGACATGATTGAAAGTCTTAAGCACATGAGGAAATTATGCATTTAAACTACGCAACAACAAACAAATTTAGCGGTATTTTAAATTAATTAATGTTGCTGGAAGAAATCAAAGACTGTGAAGCTTTTTTTCCGGATCATTAAAAGGATAAGCTTAAATCTTAAATAACATAGCAAAGAAATAAAGCGAATCGATTTTACCTCTGTGGTCCGTCAATTTTCAACATATAAAACAACTTGGAATTTCCAAGGGGTTCTGAAATGAGGGTAAAGAAAAAACGGAAATTCCGGAGGGGAGAGGGGGTCTTCACAAACCCCTCTGGAATAGAAATTCCAAGTGGATGGGGGGTTAAAACGAAAAAACCTTCCGTGGGGGGAGTATGGATATTTTCTGGAACTACACATTACACATCTGGTCAATCTGAACATGGTTGAAACTTGCATGTGTGATAAACCAAACAAAACACTTTAGAAATGGCATTGTGAATGCTGTTAAACTGAGTACACTATAGAAACACACAAGAAAATGTTACCCAGGATATTGAGAATAAATATGTTCTTTCAACCGTATATTTAGATTGTAACTGACGTCCACCAAATTAGAAGAACTTTTACAATAGAATCCTAACAAAGCTAAAGCTGTAGTTGTTGGACTGTTTTGCACTGAAAGAAGAAACTTATTGTTTGCCTATTCCTTTTCTGCTTATATGCAAAAATAGTCGACGAGAACAGTTGTGTTGAGCAGGGGTTTCAATAAAAACCGGTTACCGGCAGTCTACCGCCGCCTGTAGGACCTATTTCTGCCGCCTGTTTGGATTTCATTAATGAAAATAAAAATGATATTAATAGTGGTCACAGCTGCCTATTACATCTTCAGTGGCCGCTTACAACAAGAAACCCCTGGTTGAGAGATCTCAAAACAGCTGTAAGCTTTCATGTAACAATAATGCAATATGTGCTTCCCCGAGTTAATCACAACTCCATAGTAAATATATAAGTTCAGCCATTTTCAGTTAGGAGTGAATGCAAACTCGCAGTTACTGTACAAGGAAAGAAAAGATTATCACATCTAAAGAGCTCGAGTGGTGATGAAATTAAATTAAGCTTAGGTATAGGTCTTGAACAACCTGCGCCATGTGCAGTTCAAGCATGCTTAATATGAATCTCGTATAAATTTTGGCATAAACAGACGAATAGAAAAGGAACAAAGAAGAAACATGACACCAACTAAAACTCTGGCTTCATCTTTCATTCTCAGATGTTACGTTTACAGAAAATGTTCAGCAAGCATGTAAGCTTCAATATGAACAATTTCATTTCTTAACCTGTTCCGCTAGCTAAAGTAAGCACAAAACTTCCTACATAAAATCATACCTTAGAAAACCACTTTTTTCTTTCGACTCCGAAACCTCCTTTAGCCTGAAAAATGAACGAAAGGGGCACATTATATTAACCACCATTTCATCCAGAAAATCATACAGCATTCGTTTTATTAACCTCCGTTTCTGACGCTCAAACCAGTTCAAAGCACACCTTTATTTTCGTACCGTGAAGGAACGCTTACCTCTCGTGTAAATCTTCTACTGTCCCCGGTAAAGGATGAACGGCGATGTGAATCGTTGGCATGGTGCTGAAAAGGTAAAAAACGACTTTTATACCATTGATAAGACGCCTTTCACGACAAGTTTTTCTCTCGTGGTGACTTCAGTTGTTGGTTGTTGCGAGAAGAAAACCGATGCAAAGAGACCGGTTTCGAGAAGGAACTCGGCCCAGACCACCCGGTCCAGATTAATCTTGGAAGCGAGGCTGAAGAGCAGGACCTTAGCTCATCGGTGGCAGCGCCCAGGCCTCGCTCTCGCCACAAGCCCTGATGGGGACGAAGTCTCCTGGTACGCTCGTCTCCGTGTTCGTGTGGTACGCGTAACGGTTGTTTCACCGGGTTTTTCCTGACTATTTTGCCACTAGTGCTCTATTTCAGTGTCCCGGACCGCCAATACGTCGGCTTCAGACAACGAAAGTTCCTGTCCGCTCCAGCCTTCCACAACGGCGCCGGGCATCCGCACATCAGCACCTCAAATGTTCTGCGTTGCCTCCCTCGCAACCTTACCATCGGCTTCTTTCGTGTCCTCGGCCGCAACCTTGTCTGCTGCCTCTCAGCCACCACGTGCACCCGCCGCTATCAGTCCAGCGAGCCTTCCGTCATCTTCCCTCGCCGTCGTTTGCTGCCGCGAATGCCCCAAGTTCCTCGTCTGCTGCATATATACAGCCCTCCAACAGCTTGTCACAGGCTCCATCATCACTGGGTGAGTCTCTTCACTTCCCTTCATTTGTTTCCACCGTTTGTCTTGCTACCGGGAGCCTTCGTCCCCCTTTGTGTCTACCGGCTTGCGTCGTTCGCTGCAAACAATACGCTCACCTCCCCCGCAGTCGCTACTCCAGTGTCGCCCGTATCACCCACCTCGTTCGCCACAGGTCCGCCCACTCCCCTGGTGCCATTGCCGCCTCGTACGCCGTCTTCTCGCGCCGGGCGCCCAGGTTTTGACGTTGGTCCCGGTCGTTCCCGATCCCGCCCAAGCTGGTTGATGAAATCCGCAACGGGAAGTACGTGGAAAGCGCAGAACTCCTCCCGGACCCGCTTCGCGACAACGAGGTGCCCCGGGAGCTGCTCCTAGAGAGCCGGCAACTCGTGATTCCCAAAACGCCCGCCCCGACGCGAAGTCAAAGACATCATGTCGTGGCTAGGCTGCTGGATCGCCTACTGCCAAGGAGTGCTGGCCTTCTTCCCGTCCCGAGCCGTGGAGCCCCTCAAGTATCTCCACCTGATCACGTCCGCACGCATAGCAGTTTTCCATCTGCCGACGTATGGCTTCGGTACGATCGCGGGTTCCACTACAAAGCAGCCTGTTCTCCTGTACCCCTCGACTGGGGCGCCAACACCATCAGGCCTACGCCAGCAGCAACGTGCTCCAGCCGCCTCCGTCTTCCCTACCGCCCTTTCGTCTTCCGCCCTTTCGTCTTCCCTACCGCCCTTCGCCCTTCGATCGGGCGAAGCCTGCGGCTCCCCCTCGATCAGGATCCGAGGTCTGCCGTACGTGGAACAATGGGCGTCGTACCAGGGGCTTCTCTCAATGCAAACGACGTCACGAATGCGCCAGGTGTCCTGACCCACATCGCAGTCTTAACTGCCCCTCCGCTACCGTCGTTCACGCTCTCGCTCCCGTTCGCTCCGGGGCCTCGCCCTACGCTCGCTATTTTTCCGTCCTCCATCGTGCCACGTTCTACTCCGTCTCCTCCGTCCTCTGTGTCTTCCCCTTCCTCCAGTGCTTTCCTCAACTCTACTGTGATAGCGCCGCCTCTTCTTGTGTCCTCGTCTCCAGCCTCCTATACGCCTTCTCCTCTTTCCGGCGACTCGACCTCCCCTTCGCCGCCCTGTTCCTGTGCCTTCGGTGCCTCCTCTTCCTTCACCTGCAGCCATCTTTCCGCTCAGTATCTCTGCCTTAACGTCCGAGCTGAAGGGCCACCCATCCACCTCCTTTCGTCAGTACCTCCAGTCCGGTTTCCGTCACTGCTTTAGAATTGGTTTCAGCCCGTGACGCATCGCCAGGCTCCAGTCCGCGTCCCAGAACATGCAGTCCGCTTTCCAGAATCCCCAGGTCGTGAACGAGCACTTGTCTCGCGAGGTCCACCTCGGCAGGGTCGCTGGTCCCTCCCTCCATATCAGCAGAACGCGGAAGACCGGGCAAGTGGAGGCTTATCGTGGATCTCTCGCGCCCTGCCGGATACAGCACTAGCGTCAACGGCAGCATCAATGGCGATGACTTCACGCTCTCCTACGCCTATCGATTACATTATGCAAGAAGGCCGGTGAGACTCTCTTAGCCAAGATTTTACATCAGTGACGCCTACCGTCTGGTTCCACTGCACCCCGAGGATCGACCCCTGCTGGGCATGGCCTGGAGGTCTCAGTTCTTTCTTTGACCTGGCTCTCCCCTTCGACCTTCCCTCCGCCCCTTTATCTTTAACCAATTTGCCGAGGTTTGTGACCAGATTCTCCAACATAACCTGCGATCAGGCGTCTTTTCTTTTTCGCGGCGGGAAGGTACTCCTGATACAATTACTTGACTATTTGTCTGTTGCTAGTTCAGAAACTGGACTTTTCTCTGATCGGCCAAGAAACAAAAGGTAATTAGAACTAAGCCATGATTGATTACCTGTGTGGCAGTGTGACTTCCGATCAAAGAAATGCTTAGAGCTGATGGCGTCTGATGAGGCGAGCGAAGAGATCGAGTTTTTGTCAGCTTTAAATGCTGCTCTTGAGAGTTTTGTTCACAAAACTCTCAAAGATGAACAAATATAATGCTAGAATAAGCTTCAAAACAAGACATGGGATCTCTGTACAAATTACCAAGGTCACTAACAAAGACAGGCTTCCAATCAACAGAGATGCCTGTGAGAGACCAGTAAGGGAATATGATCCTAAACGTTGAGGATAAACTGAGATGTTGGAAGGAACACTTTGAACGAGTACTGAACCGAGATGATCCTGAGACAGAAGCAATCATCATACCATCATCAGAATTACTTTACATAGATACGGATCCACCAAATGTCGAAGAAGTCAAAAGAGCAATAAGGGCGTTAAAAGATGGGAAAACCCCAGGTATAGACCAGATATATGCAGAGATGCTGAAGGTGGATGAACAAATCACAGCGACAGTGCTCACCGACATTCTGCGTGACATCTGGGAGTCGGAAGAGGCACCCTTGTCCTGGAAAACTTGTCTTATTGTCAAACTCCCAAAGAAGGATGATTTAACTAATTGTAACAACTGGAGGGGAAGAATGTTGCTGTCAATTACATACAAAGTTCTTAGCCGAGTAGTCCTCAACAGGCTTACCACAACAGTCGACCCTCTTCTTAGAAAAGAAGAAGCAGCGTTCAGGAAGGGAAGAGGCTGTGCTGATCAAATCTTCACTCTTCGGCAAATCGTGGAACAGATTAATGAATGGTCATCCACAGTATATGCAAACTTTATAGACTTTACCGAAGCTTTTGATAGTGGTTAACCGCCCAACACTTTGGAGAATCCTCGGCCATTACGGGATACCAGACATCATCATCATCAATCTTTATTTATCCACGAGATCATATCACTTTACATGGTCTTCCTACGAATCGTGTTTAAAACTATACTAAAATACTCTAAGGAACTATAATGTTAAAAATACAAAAACTTACATTATGAATGATAAGACTTAAAATGAGTCAAGGTGTATTAGAAAAAATCTTTCCCATCAAATGAAGTTTTAAAAACATTTAAAC
The DNA here is from genome assembly GCA_019787425.1 of Platygyra sinensis. Classification (NCBI taxonomy): domain Eukaryota; kingdom Metazoa; phylum Cnidaria; class Anthozoa; order Scleractinia; family Merulinidae; genus Platygyra; species Platygyra sinensis. The sequence goes on along the minus strand of JAHPZR010011124.1, from coordinate 43,718 downwards.
TAGACAGTTTTCTAATCTCTGAGGGAATCTTGTTCCACAGAACAGATCCTCTGTAGTGTAGGCTCCCTTTTGCAGACTCAGTTCTGGGTCTGGGGACATAATAATTCATCTCAGAATTTCTGAGATTGTGTGAATGTACATTTGAGGTGTTGGTAAAGATCCGCCTCAGATACGCTGGGGAAAGATTATTATGGATTTTATACATTGTCACAGCCAACTGTTTAAGTCTTACATATTCTAGCCTTTCCCAGCCAAGCTCATCCAACAAAACACTTGAGCGAACATCATAGTTAGAATAGGTGAGAATTCTAGCAGCCCTATTCTGCAGCTTTTGAAGTTTGTCTGCTAGTCCCTTATTGATGTTACCCCATACGGCACTACAGTAATTAAAATATGGCATTACCAGTGCATTGTACATATTCACTCTAATATCAAATGGTATAAAATGACTTACACGCCTTAAAATAGCAATACCAGCGGATATTTTCTTTGAAATGGTATCAATGTGTGGGCGCCAGTTCAAAGATTCATCAATTTGAACTCCAAGGGATTTATGTTTAATTACTCTTTCTATGGGTGTATTATTGACTTTGACTGTGAAGTCACTATTTATTTGGGATAACTTAAATTGGCTCCCTATAAGCATGTATTTAGTCTTCTTAACATTTAAAGTTAATTTGTTTGCTGACAGCCATGACTGGATTAAATTCATATCATAATTCATTTTATGTTCAAGGACACATGGGTCTTCTGCAGACGTGGTAAGGGTAGTATCATCTGCATACATTCTGGGTTTTGAAAACAAATTACATGAAGGGAGATCATTAATATAAATAGTGAATAAGAGAGGGCCTAAAATAGACCCCTGTGGAATACCACATGTTATATTACAGAAATCAGATTGAGCTCCATCAATAAACGTTTGTTGCTTTCGATCAGATAGATAGGACTGGAACCAGTTAAGAGATTGAGAACTGACCCCATAGAGTTTAAGCTTTCCCAAAAGGATAGTATGATCCATGGTATCAAAAGCTTTTTTCAAATCCAGGAATATCACACCATTTAAAAGACTGTTGTCAATATTCCATAGCCATTCATTCGTAGCCTCAAGTAAAGCTGTTTCAGTGGAAAACATAGGTCTGAAGCCAGATTGTGATTCAGTTAACAAGTTATTATTATTTAAATATTCATATAATTGATTAAAAACAACTCTTTCAATTAATTTACTTACTACAGGCAGAACTGAGATAGGTCTGTAGTTGTTAGGATCAGTCCTGAGGTCTTCTTTAAATATTGGCGTAACTTTAGCTCGTTTCCAAGCATTTGGAAATATTCCAGTGGTAATTGACTGGTTTATTATGAAAGTTAGACTGCGAGTAACTATAGGAGACGCTTCTTTCAGGAGACGCGCTGAGATGTTATCGAGACCACTGGCTTTATTATTCGGTATTTTCTGAATTAAATTTAAGACCTCCTGGCATGATACTTTTGCCAAATTAAAAATGTGTTCTGCAGGGATAATAAAATCAGTAAAATTACTGGATGTATCTTTAATTTCAGAGGCTAAGGAAGGTCCTATTGTGGAGAAATGTGTGTTGAGTATATTACTGATTTCGATGGGGTCAGTATTTGCAGTATCCCCAGTGTCCAGCTGAGTTATCTTATTAAATTTAGGTTCATTTCCAATTAGTCTATTAATTCCTTTCCAAGTATTCTTTATGTTTCTGCGGTTATCTTTGAAGAAGGCATTGTAATAGTTCATTTTAGCATTCTTAATTTCATAATTAACCTTATTCTTCATATGTTTGTAAGAAGTCCAATTGCCATCTGTTGGGAACCTTGGGGCTAATTTTTTGAGTTTGTCTCTCTGAAACATTAGCCTTTTTAGTTCTGGAGTAATCCAGGGGGAAGAGGTTCCTTTCACTCTTTTCTTCTTCAGCGGAGCATGGCTATCAGCAATATCTAAGAACATATGTTGCCATATATCCCAAGCAATGTCAGGATTATGTTCCTGTTCAATCAGATGCCATGGGACCATAGATAAATCAGTTCGAAAACTATCTGGAATAAAATTTTTAAAGCATCTGCTTGTTACAGTCTTTGGATTTGATTTGGGGATACAAATCTTTCTTATTGCATACACCAGACAGTGATCACTGATTCCGATATCGGTGACTCCGGAGTCCGAAAAATTCCACGGATGATTAGTTAAAAACAAATCAATGATAGAAGATGTGCGCTTTGTTATACGTGTTGGCTGATCAATTAATTGCCTATACTGGTAACTATCACAGATATCTAGTAGTTTTTGAGTACTGCAATCTGGTGATGTTGCACCAACATTACAATTTAAGTCACCGATAATGTCAACCTCGATATGATATGAGTCCAATTTTTGCAATACATCTTCAAATCTGTTCATCAGTTCAGTGGTGGACCCTGGAGGCCTATACCAAGTGCACACAATAAATGGTTTTGCTTTCGGTTTCGATACTTGGATACTGATCAGTTCTATATTATCATCCGGGAGGTCAATGAGACGCTTATAATTTATTGAGTCCCTAATATAGAGGGCCACACCACCCCCATTTCTATTTCTATCTTTCCTTTCAAGGGTATATCCAGGGATACTGACCTCACCATTTTGAATAGAGCTGTCAAGACGAGTCTCATTAATAGCTAGTATATCAACTGTCTTGGACAGCATATATATCCTAAGTTGGTCAATATTTTTATACAAGCTGGCCAAATTAATAGAAGCAATTTTAAATCCTCTAGTTACCGGAATACCCAAATTTGGCTGCACATGTGCGCTACTTAAAAATCTATTAGGTAAGTCTGTCGGAGGTTTTGGATGAACTTGGCTATTATTATCTAGTTCAATATGGGAATTTGTAGCGGAATTATTTATATCACTGTGTCTCTTTAATGTACAATTCTTATTAAGCTTTACAGTGATTACAGTGCAAGAGTTATCTGTGGAAAAGATCTGACAGAGGATTTTGCCATACGGACAGGAGTAAAACAAGGCTGTGTGCTCTCCCCCCCTCCTCTTTTCTCTTTGTATAGACTGGCTTATGAAGAGAGCAACCATGAATGTCAAAAGAGGAATAACATGGACCCTAATGGACACCCTCGAAGACTTACACTTTGCGAATGACATTGTGTTACTTGCTCACCGTCATCAAGACATTCAGAGGAAAACCAACGACGTGGCCTTGATAGGCAGACAGGTTGGACTTAACATAAATACAGATAAAACCAAGCTAATGAAGATTAATGCAAGATCGGACCAACAGGTTACCATCGACAACAAAAACATTGAAGAAGTACAAGAATTTGTCTATCTGGGCCGTACGATAACAACTGACCGAAATTCTGAAATGGACGTCCTACACAGACTATCAAAGGCAAGAGGGGCATTTGCGGTACTTCGGAACATCTGGAGGTCTTCAAGGATTGGCACCAAAACCAAACTAAAGATTTTCAAGAGCAATGTTCTTGGAGTCCTTCTGTATGATGCAGAGTCCTGGAAGGTCTCACAATCTGTATGCCACAAGATAGATGTATTTCAAGCAAGATGTCTTAGGAGAATACTTAAGATTTTTTGAGCAAGAACCATCTCCAATGAAGAACTTTACCGCAGAACAAATACAGCACCACTGTCAGTTGAGATCAAAAGGAAGAAATGGCACTGGATAGCGGGACACATTAACACAATGGCCCTGAATGCTATCCCCAGGGTTGCTATGAGATGGACTCCTGCAGGGAAGAGGAAAAGAGGACGCCCTAAGTTGACATGGAGAAGATCGGTGGAGAAAGAAATGAGAGAGGTTGGTTGGACCTGGAGCCAGGTTCAACGCTGGGCATCTGACAGGCAGCATTTTTCGTCGTTGGTGACGGCCTTATGTGCTACATAGAGCGCGAACAGGATTGAGTTATAGAATCGTATGCCATGGGAGATATGTTTTGGTCGTGCTACCAACGGAATTCGGCAAGAGCGCTATAGCGCTCAGTTAATTCCAAAAGTGTTGTTCCATATGGGCAGCACAGCCAACGCCACATCAAAAACCACCGTTGCTTTTTGTTGGCTTACAAAGAGGAACGGTACCTTTACCAATTGACACAATAGACGCACAAGGATAGCATTTCTTGTTCTCCCTCTGAAACTTACTCATTTATGAACGAAACAGGAGGATGCGTTTTACAAAAATTAAACATATTTTGCTCGGCCGTACTGTACAGCACTGTATGTAAATTCACGCTGTTCGTGTCTTGTGTAATTCCTGCCCACGAAGCGACTTCCGGTAATTCCGATTGATTCATTATCTGATGCCATCGCCGACATTCTCGCTGACAGATATTTTAATTAGGCGGCGGCTGACGAATAGTCTAGTAATTGTATCAGGCGTTCTTTCCCACGGCGAAAAAAAGGACGCCTGATCGCAGGTTATCTCCAACACAACCATGGGATTCGCTTTCCCTTCCACTACCTGGACGATTACTTAACTGATGGCGCTCCCTAATCGGACGAATGTCTTCAGAACCTCCGAATTATTCAATCAGTTGCCTACTGCCTAGGTATTCCTCTGGCGGAGGAAAAGGTCGAGAGCCTCAGCACAACGCTCTCCTTCCTCGGTGTAGTACTCGATACCTTTCTTCTCCAAGCCCGCCTGCCTGAGGAAAAAGTCTCAGCCCTTCAGAACCTGCTCTGCTCCTGGTCCACCAAACGGGTTTGTCTTCGCCGCGGTCTCGAGTCCCTACTGGGTCACCTACACCATGCCGCCAAAGTAGTCTACCCTGACCGCCCGTTTCTGCTCCGCTTGACCGACCTTCTGCGAGGTACTCGCTCCCAGTCCCGTTTCATCCGCCTGAATCGCGAAACGCGAAATGTTTACTCTGGTGGCCGACATTTCTGGCTCTTACTTCGTGTAGAAGACACAGCTGACGTAAAACAACAGAACACAAAAGGACAAAAGAACTAGGAAAACAATGGAGACAATAGGTTTGTTTAGCGGCGTTCTTTTGTTTAGTGTACTGTTTCTTCTACCCGAAGTAAGAGCCACATTTCTTCGGGACTGGAACGGCGTGAGTCTAATTTCTTCACCCCTCCGCACTGGTTAAGCCTCTCGGACCTGCAGGTATCGTCGGACGCGCTCGGTGCTATTGGTTTTGGGGCCTACCTCGATGGGCTCTGGTTTCACGGCGGGCGCTGGAATCCGTCGCAACTATCAGCCAGCATCGCATTTAAGGAGCTTTACCCCATCCTCAAAGCTGCCCACGCCTGGGGCCCGAATTGGAGTGGTCTCCGAGTACGCTTCCTATGCGATAATCAAGGCGTGGCCGATGCGATTACGAAACGATTCTGCTCTGACGGGACGCTGGGAGGCCTGCTGCGCAGTCTCTTTCTGGCAGCGGCTCGCCACTCCTCTGGGTCTCTGCTTCCCACGGGGCGCTTGAGTGGCATCGCTGACGCCCTTTCTCGTTTTCAGTTGCAGAGGTTCCGGACTCTAGCTCCCTCGGCGTCTCCCCAGCCCACACCAGTCCCAGCCCAGCTGCTCGGGCACCTGACCTCTGACCTCCTACAGCGAGTGAAGGACCTAATTCAGCTCAGCTTGGGCTTACGTTTTTGTTGTCTTTCTCTCCGTCGCGAAGATGTTCTCGGAATCGGTCGCCTAGTCCTCTACCTGTTTCGCCGATATATAACTATTTGCAAAGAGTGCAAGTTATACAGTAGATGACATTGGCTGAGGTACAGGTAAAATGATCTGTGATCTTAATGGATCGCTTGGGTCCCGACAATTTCTCAAAGTTGCAAATGAAAGGACGTGTTTTGCATCGAGCGCGTGCACATTTAAACTAAGTGAAGCGTACCCCCCTTAATTTTCTCTGCACTGTTTTCCGTTTAAAATGCATTGCTCCCCCCCCCTCCCATACAATGTTGAAAATCTAGAGAAATAGAGCGTGTACACTTGTCCAACATTGTAGTTGGGGGGTGGGGGGGGGGGGGGGGGGGTGAGGGTCTGAACAAGTGTAGATGAATTCGCGCCTGACTGTTTTTGTTTGGCGCGTGTGAAAAAGCGCCACAAATGTAAATTTGTCTCAAGACTTTTGTCCATGATTGTAGTTATGTTTCACCTTTCCATTGTGTAATATTGTACGTACTGATTGAACTTTCAATATTTTGAGAAAAGAAAATATTTCGTTTCGGATGTTTA
>JAHPZR010011124.1:0-32500 GCA_019787425.1 Platygyra sinensis | reverse complement strand
AACATCTTCGCGACGGAGAGAAAGACAACAAAAACGTAAGCCCAAGCTGAGCTGAATTAGGTCCTTCACTCGCTGTAGGAGGTCAGAGGTCAGGTGCCCGAGCAGCTGGGCTGGGACTGGTGTGGGCTGGGGAGACGCCGAGGGAGCTAGAGTCCGGAACCTCTGCAACTGAAAACGAGAAAGGGCGTCAGCGATGCCACTCAAGCGCCCCGTGGGAAGCAGAGACCCAGAGGAGTGGCGAGCCGCTGCCAGAAAGAGACTGCGCAGCAGGCCTCCCAGCGTCCCGTCAGAGCAGAATCGTTTCGTAATCGCATCGGCCACGCCTTGATTATCGCATAGGAAGCGTACTCGGAGACCACTCCAATTCGGGCCCCAGGCGTGGGCAGCTTTGAGGATGGGGTAAAGCTCCTTAAATGCGATGCTGGCTGATAGTTGCGACGGATTCCAGCGCCCGCCGTGAAACCAGAGCCCATCGAGGTAGGCCCCAAAACCAATAGCACCGAGCGCGTCCGACGATACCTGCAGGTCCGAGAGGCTTAACCAGTGCGGAGGGGTGAAGAAATTAGACTCACGCCGTTCCAGTCCCGAAGAAATGTGGCTCTTACTTCGGGTAGAAGAAACAGTACACTAAACAAAAGAACGCCGCTAAACAAACCTATTGTCTCCATTGTTTTCCTAGTTCTTTTGTCCTTTTGTGTTCTGTTGTTTTACGTCAGCTGTGTCTTCTACACGAAGTAAGAGCCAGAAATGTCGGCCACCAGAGTAAACATTTCGCGTTTCGCGATTCAGGCGGATGAAACGGGACTGGGAGCGAGTACCTCGCAGAAGGTCGGTCAAGCGGAGCAGAAACGGGCGGTCAGGGTAGACTACTTTGGCGGCATGGTGTAGGTGACCCAGTAGGGACTCGAGACCGCGGCGAAGACAAACCCGTTTGGTGGACCAGGAGCAGAGCAGGTTCTGAAGGGCTGAGACTTTTTCCTCAGGCAGGCGGGCTTGGAGAAGAAAGGTATCGAGTACTACACCGAGGAAGGAGAGCGTTGTGCTGAGGCTCTCGACCTTTTCCTCCGCCAGAGGAATACCTAGGCAGTAGGCAACTGATTGAATAATTCGGAGGTTCTGAAGACATTCGTCCGATTAGGGAGCGCCATCAGTTAAGTAATCGTCCAGGTAGTGGAAGGGAAAGCGAATCCCATGGTTGTGTTGGAGATAACCTGCGATCAGGCGTCCTTTTTTTCGCCGTGGGAAAGAACGCCTGATACAATTACTAGACTATTCGTCAGCCGCCGCCTAATTAAAATATCTGTCAGCGAGAATGTCGGCGATGGCATCAGATAATGAATCAATCGGAATTACCGGAAGTCGCTTCGTGGGCAGGAATTACACAAGACACGAACAGCGTGAATTTACATACAGTGCTGTACAGTACGGCCGAGCAAAATATGTTTAATTTTTGTAAAACGCATCCTCCTGTTTCGTTCATAAATGAGTAAGTTTCAGAGGGAGAACAAGAAATGCTATCCTTGTGCGTCTATTGTGTCAATTGGTAAAGGTACCGTTCCTCTTTGTAAGCCAACAAAAAGCAACGGTGGTTTTTGATGTGGCGTTGGCTGTGCTGCCCATATGGAACAACACTTTTGGAATTAACTGAGCGCTATAGCGCTCTTGCCGAATTCCGTTGGTAGCACGACCAAAACATATCTCCCATGGCATACGATTCTATAACTCAATCCTGTTCGCGCTCTATGTAGCACATAAGGCCGTCACCAACGACGAAAAATGCTGCCTGTCAGATGCCCAGCGTTGAACCTGGCTCCAGGTCCAACCAACCTCTCTCATTTCTTTCTCCACCGATCTTCTCCATGTCAACTTAGGGCGTCCTCTTTTCCTCTTCCCTGCAGGAGTCCATCTCATAGCAACCCTGGGGATAGCATTCAGGGCCATTGTGTTAATGTGTCCCGCTATCCAGTGCCATTTCTTCCTTTTGATCTCAACTGACAGTGGTGCTGTATTTGTTCTGCGGTAAAGTTCTTCATTGGAGATGGTTCTTGCTCAAAAAATCTTAAGTATTCTCCTAAGACATCTTGCTTGAAATACATCTATCTTGTGGCATACAGATTGTGAGACCTTCCAGGACTCTGCATCATACAGAAGGACTCCAAGAACATTGCTCTTGAAAATCTTTAGTTTGGTTTTGGTGCCAATCCTTGAAGACCTCCAGATGTTCCGAAGTACCGCAAATGCCCCTCTTGCCTTTGATAGTCTGTGTAGGACGTCCATTTCAGAATTTCGGTCAGTTGTTATCGTACGGCCCAGATAGACAAATTCTTGTACTTCTTCAATGTTTTTGTTGTCGATGGTAACCTGTTGGTCCGATCTTGCATTAATCTTCATTAGCTTGGTTTTATCTGTATTTATGTTAAGTCCAACCTGTCTGCCTATCAAGGCCACGTCGTTGGTTTTCCTCTGAATGTCTTGATGACGGTGAGCAAGTAACACAATGTCATTCGCAAAGTGTAAGTCTTCGAGGGTGTCCATTAGGGTCCATGTTATTCCTCTTTTGACATTCATGGTTGCTCTCTTCATAAGCCAGTCTATACAAAGAGAAAAGAGGAGGGGGGGAGAGCACACAGCCTTGTTTTACTCCTGTCCGTATGGCAAAATCCTCTGTCAGATCTTTTCCACAGATAACTCTTGCACTGTAATCACTGTAAAGCTTAATAAGAATTGTACATTAAAGAGACACAGTGATATAAATAATTCCGCTACAAATTCCCATATTGAACTAGATAATAATAGCCAAGTTCATCCAAAACCTCCGACAGACTTACCTAATAGATTTTTAAGTAGCGCACATGTGCAGCCAAATTTGGGTATTCCGGTAACTAGAGGATTTAAAATTGCTTCTATTAATTTGGCCAGCTTGTATAAAAATATTGACCAACTTAGGATATATATGCTGTCCAAGACAGTTGATATACTAGCTATTAATGAGACTCGTCTTGACAGCTCTATTCAAAATGGTGAGGTCAGTATCCCTGGATATACCCTTGAAAGGAAAGATAGAAATAGAAATGGGGGTGGTGTGGCCCTCTATATTAGGGACTCAATAAATTATAAGCGTCTCATTGACCTCCCGGATGATAATATAGAACTGATCAGTATCCAAGTATCGAAACCGAAAGCAAAACCATTTATTGTGTGCACTTGGTATAGGCCTCCAGGGTCCACCACTGAACTGATGAACAGATTTGAAGATGTATTGCAAAAATTGGACTCATATCATATCGAGGTTGACATTATCGGTGACTTAAATTGTAATGTTGGTGCAACATCACCAGATTGCAGTACTCAAAAACTACTAGATATCTGTGATAGTTACCAGTATAGGCAATTAATTGATCAGCCAACACGTATAACAAAGCGCACATCTTCTATCATTGATTTGTTTTTAACTAATCATCCGTGGAATTTTTCGGACTCCGGAGTCACCGATATCGGAATCAGTGATCACTGTCTGGTGTATGCAATAAGAAAGATTTGTATCCCCAAATCAAATCCAAAGACTGTAACAAGCAGATGCTTTAAAAATTTTATTCCAGATAGTTTTCGAACTGATTTATCTATGGTCCCATGGCATCTGATTGAACAGGAACATAATCCTGACATTGCTTGGGATATATGGCAACATATGTTCTTAGATATTGCTGATAGCCATGCTCCGCTGAAGAAGAAAAGAGTGAAAGGAACCTCTTCCCCCTGGATTACTCCAGAACTAAAAAGGCTAATGTTTCAGAGAGACAAACTCAAAAAATTAGCCCCAAGGTTCCCAACAGATGGCAATTGGACTTCTTACAAACATATGAAGAATAAGGTTAATTATGAAATTAAGAATGCTAAAATGAACTATTACAATGCCTTCTTCAAAGATAACCGCAGAAACATAAAGAATACTTGGAAAGGAATTAATAGACTAATTGGAAATGAACCTAAATTTAATAAGATAACTCAGCTGGACACTGGGGATACTGCAAATACTGACCCCATCGAAATCAGTAATATACTCAACACACATTTCTCCACAATAGGACCTTCCTTAGCCTCTGAAATTAAAGATACATCCAGTAATTTTACTGATTTTATTATCCCTGCAGAACACATTTTTAATTTGGCAAAAGTATCATGCCAGGAGGTCTTAAATTTAATTCAGAAAATACCGAATAATAAAGCCAGTGGTCTCGATAACATCTCAGCGCGTCTCCTGAAAGAAGCGTCTCCTATAGTTACTCGCAGTCTAACTTTCATAATAAACCAGTCAATTACCACTGGAATATTTCCAAATGCTTGGAAACGAGCTAAAGTTACGCCAATATTTAAAGAAGACCTCAGGACTGATCCTAACAACTACAGACCTATCTCAGTTCTGCCTGTAGTAAGTAAATTAATTGAAAGAGTTGTTTTTAATCAATTATATGAATATTTAAATAATAATAACTTGTTAACTGAATCACAATCTGGCTTCAGACCTATGTTTTCCACTGAAACAGCTTTACTTGAGGCTACGAATGAATGGCTATGGAATATTGACAACAGTCTTTTAAATGGTGTGATATTCCTGGATTTGAAAAAAGCTTTTGATACCATGGATCATACTATCCTTTTGGGAAAGCTTAAACTCTATGGGGTCAGTTCTCAATCTCTTAACTGGTTCCAGTCCTATCTATCTGATCGAAAGCAACAAACGTTTATTGATGGAGCTCAATCTGATTTCTGTAATATAACATGTGGTATTCCACAGGGGTCTATTTTAGGCCCTCTCTTATTCACTATTTATATTAATGATCTCCCTTCATGTAATTTGTTTTCAAAACCCAGAATGTATGCAGATGATACTACCCTTACCACGTCTGCAGAAGACCCATGTGTCCTTGAACATAAAATGAATTATGATATGAATTTAATCCAGTCATGGCTGTCAGCAAACAAATTAACTTTAAATGTTAAGAAGACTAAATACATGCTTATAGGGAGCCAATTTAAGTTATCCCAAATAAATAGTGACTTCACAGTCAAAGTCAATAATACACCCATAGAAAGAGTAATTAAACATAAATCCCTTGGAGTTCAAATTGATGAATCTTTGAACTGGCGCCCACACATTGATACCATTTCAAAGAAAATATCCGCTGGTATTGCTATTTTAAGGCGTGTAAGTCATTTTATACCATTTGATATTAGAGTGAATATGTACAATGCACTGGTAATGCCATATTTTAATTACTGTAGTGCCGTATGGGGTAACATCAATAAGGGACTAGCAGACAAACTTCAAAAGCTGCAGAATAGGGCTGCTAGAATTCTCACCTATTCTAACTATGATGTTCGCTCAAGTGTTTTGTTGGATGAGCTTGGCTGGGAAAGGCTAGAATATGTAAGACTTAAACAGTTGGCTGTGACAATGTATAAAATCCATAATAATCTTTCCCCAGCGTATCTGAGGCGGATCTTTACCAACACCTCAAATGTACATTCACACAATCTCAGAAATTCTGAGATGAATTATTATGTCCCCAGACCCAGAACTGAGTCTGCAAAAGGGAGCCTACACTACAGAGGATCTGTTCTGTGGAACAAGATTCCCTCAGAGATTAGAAAACTGTCTAGTTTAAATGTTTTTAAAACTTCATTTGATGGGAAAGATTTTTTCTAATACACCTTGACTCATTTTAAGTCTTATCATTCATAATGTAAGTTTTTGTATTTTTAACATTATAGTTCCTTAGAGTATTTTAGTATAGTTTTAAACACGATTCGTAGGAAGACCATGTAAAGTGATATGATCTCGTGGATAAATAAAGATTGATGATGATGATGTCTGGTATCCCGTAATGGCCGAGGATTCTCCAAAGTGTTGGGCGGTTAACCACTATCAAAAGCTTCGGTAAAGTCTATAAAGTTTGCATATACTGTGGATGACCATTCATTAATCTGTTCCACGATTTGCCGAAGAGTGAAGATTTGATCAGCACAGCCTCTTCCCTTCCTGAACGCTGCTTCTTCTTTTCTAAGAAGAGGGTCGACTGTTGTGGTAAGCCTGTTGAGGACTACTCGGCTAAGAACTTTGTATGTAATTGACAGCAACATTCTTCCCCTCCAGTTGTTACAATTAGTTAAATCATCCTTCTTTGGGAGTTTGACAATAAGACAAGTTTTCCAGGACAAGGGTGCCTCTTCCGACTCCCAGATGTCACGCAGAATGTCGGTGAGCACTGTCGCTGTGATTTGTTCATCCACCTTCAGCATCTCTGCATATATCTGGTCTATACCTGGGGTTTTCCCATCTTTTAACGCCCTTATTGCTCTTTTGACTTCTTCGACATTTGGTGGATCCGTATCTATGTAAAGTAATTCTGATGATGGTATGATGATTGCTTCTGTCTCAGGATCATCTCGGTTCAGTACTCGTTCAAAGTGTTCCTTCCAACATCTCAGTTTATCCTCAACGTTTAGGATCATATTCCCTTACTGGTCTCTCACAGGCATCTCTGTTGATTGGAAGCCTGTCTTTGTTAGTGACCTTGGTAATTTGTACAGAGATCCCATGTCTTGTTTTGAAGCTTATTCTAGCATTATATTTGTTCATCTTTGAGAGTTTTGTGAACAAAACTCTCAAGAGCAGCATTTAAAGCTGACAAAAACTCGATCTCTTCGCTCGCCTCATCAGACGCCATCAGCTCTAAGCATTTCTTTGATCGGAAGTCACACTGCCACACAGGTAATCAATCATGGCTTAGTTCTAATTACCTTTTGTTTCTTGGCCGATCAGAGAAAAGTCCAGTTTCTGAACTAGCAACAGACAAATAGTCAAGTAATTGTATCAGGAGTACCTTCCCGCCGCGAAAAAGAAAAGACGCCTGATCGCAGGTTATGTTGGAGAATCTGGTCACAAACCTTCGGCAAATTGGTTAAAGATAAAGGGGCGGAGGGAAGGTCGAAGGGGAGAGCCAGGTCAAAGAAAGAACTGAGACCTCCAGGCCATGCCCAGCAGGGGTCGATCCTCGGGGTGCAGTGGAACCAGACGGTAGGCGTCACTGATGTAAAATCTTGGCTAAGAGAGTCTCACGGCCTTCTTGCATAATGTAATCGATAGGCGTAGGAGAGCGTGAAGTCATCGCCATTGATGCTGCCGTTGACGCTAGTGCTGTATCCGGCAGGGCGCGAGAGATCCACGATAAGCCTCCACTTGCCCGGTCTTCCGCGTTCTGCTGATATGGAGGGAGGGACCAGCGACCCTGCCGAGGTGGACCTCGCGAGACAAGTGCTCGTTCACGACCTGGGGATTCTGGAAAGCGGACTGCATGTTCTGGGACGCGGACTGGAGCCTGGCGATGCGTCACGGGCTGAAACCAATTCTAAAGCAGTGACGGAAACCGGACTGGAGGTACTGACGAAAGGAGGTGGATGGGTGGCCCTTCAGCTCGGACGTTAAGGCAGAGATACTGAGCGGAAAGATGGCTGCAGGTGAAGGAAGAGGAGGCACCGAAGGCACAGGAACAGGGCGGCGAAGGGGAGGTCGAGTCGCCGGAAAGAGGAGAAGGCGTATAGGAGGCTGGAGACGAGGACACAAGAAGAGGCGGCGCTATCACAGTAGAGTTGAGGAAAGCACTGGAGGAAGGGGAAGACACAGAGGACGGAGGAGACGGAGTAGAACGTGGCACGATGGAGGACGGAAAAATAGCGAGCGTAGGGCGAGGCCCCGGAGCGAACGGGAGCGAGAGCGTGAACGACGGTAGCGGAGGGGCAGTTAAGACTGCGATGTGGGTCAGGACACCTGGCGCATTCGTGACGTCGTTTGCATTGAGAGAAGCCCCTGGTACGACGCCCATTGTTCCACGTACGGCAGACCTCGGATCCTGATCGAGGGGGAGCCGCAGGCTTCGCCCGATCGAAGGGCGAAGGGCGGTAGGGAAGACGAAAGGGCGGAAGACGAAAGGGCGGTAGGGAAGACGGAGGCGGCTGGAGCACGTTGCTGCTGGCGTAGGCCTGATGGTGTTGGCGCCCCAGTCGAGGGGTACAGGAGAACAGGCTGCTTTGTAGTGGAACCCGCGATCGTACCGAAGCCATACGTCGGCAGATGGAAAACTGCTATGCGTGCGAACGTGATCAGGTGGAGATACTTGAGGGGCTCCACGGCTCGGGACGGGAAGAAGGCCAGCACTCCTTGGCAGTAGGCGATCCAGCAGCCTAGCCACGACATGATGTCTTTGACTTCGCGTCGGGGCGGGCGTTTTGGGAATCACGAGTTGCCGGCTCTCTAGGAGCAGCTCCCGGGGCACCTCGTTGTCGCGAAGCGGGTCCGGGAGGAGTTCTGCGCTTTCCACGTACTTCCCGTTGCGGATTTCATCAACCAGCTTGGGCGGGATCGGGAACGACCGGGACCAACGTCAAAACCTGGGCGCCCGGCGCGAGAAGACGGCGTACGAGGCGGCAATGGCACCAGGGGAGTGGGCGGACCTGTGGCGAACGAGGTGGGTGATACGGGCGACACTGGAGTAGCGACTGCGGGGGAGGTGAGCGTATTGTTTGCAGCGAACGACGCAAGCCGGTAGACACAAAGGGGGACGAAGGCTCCCGGTAGCAAGACAAACGGTGGAAACAAATGAAGGGAAGTGAAGAGACTCACCCAGTGATGATGGAGCCTGTGACAAGCTGTTGGAGGGCTGTATATATGCAGCAGACGAGGAACTTGGGGCATTCGCGGCAGCAAACGACGGCGAGGGAAGATGACGGAAGGCTCGCTGGACTGATAGCGGCGGGTGCACGTGGTGGCTGAGAGGCAGCAGACAAGGTTGCGGCCGAGGACACGAAAGAAGCCGATGGTAAGGTTGCGAGGGAGGCAACGCAGAACATTTGAGGTGCTGATGTGCGGATGCCCGGCGCCGTTGTGGAAGGCTGGAGCGGACAGGAACTTTCGTTGTCTGAAGCCGACGTATTGGCGGTCCGGGACACTGAAATAGAGCACTAGTGGCAAAATAGTCAGGAAAAACCCGGTGAAACAACCGTTACGCGTACCACACGAACACGGAGACGAGCGTACCAGGAGACTTCGTCCCCATCAGGGCTTGTGGCGAGAGCGAGGCCTGGGCGCTGCCACCGATGAGCTAAGGTCCTGCTCTTCAGCCTCGCTTCCAAGATTAATCTGGACCGGGTGGTCTGGGCCGAGTTCCTTCTCGAAACCGGTCTCTTTGCATCGGTTTTCTTCTCGCAACAACCAACAACTGAAGTCACCACGAGAGAAAAACTTGTCGTGAAAGGCGTCTTATCAATGGTATAAAAGTCGTTTTTTACCTTTTCAGCACCATGCCAACGATTCACATCGCCGTTCATCCTTTACCGGGGACAGTAGAAGATTTACACGAGAGGTAAGCGTTCCTTCACGGTACGAAAATAAAGGTGTGCTTTGAACTGGTTTGAGCGTCAGAAACGGAGGTTAATAAAACGAATGCTGTATGATTTTCTGGATGAAATGGTGGTTAATATAATGTGCCCCTTTCGTTCATTTTTCAGGCTAAAGGAGGTTTCGGAGTCGAAAGAAAAAAGTGGTTTTCTAAGGTATGATTTTATGTAGGAAGTTTTGTGCTTACTTTAGCTAGCGGAACAGGTTAAGAAATGAAATTGTTCATATTGAAGCTTACATGCTTGCTGAACATTTTCTGTAAACGTAACATCTGAGAATGAAAGATGAAGCCAGAGTTTTAGTTGGTGTCATGTTTCTTCTTTGTTCCTTTTCTATTCGTCTGTTTATGCCAAAATTTATACGAGATTCATATTAAGCATGCTTGAACTGCACATGGCGCAGGTTGTTCAAGACCTATACCTAAGCTTAATTTAATTTCATCACCACTCGAGCTCTTTAGATGTGATAATCTTTTCTTTCCTTGTACAGTAACTGCGAGTTTGCATTCACTCCTAACTGAAAATGGCTGAACTTATATATTTACTATGGAGTTGTGATTAACTCGGGGAAGCACATATTGCATTATTGTTACATGAAAGCTTACAGCTGTTTTGAGATCTCTCAACCAGGGGTTTCTTGTTGTAAGCGGCCACTGAAGATGTAATAGGCAGCTGTGACCACTATTAATATCATTTTTATTTTCATTAATGAAATCCAAACAGGCGGCAGAAATAGGTCTTACAGGCGGCGGTAGACTGCCGGTAACCGGTTTTTATTGAAACCCCTGCTCAACACAACTGTTCTCGTCGACTATTTTTGCATATAAGCAGAAAAGGAATAGGCAAACAATAAGTTTCTTCTTTCAGTGCAAAACAGTCCAACAACTACAGCTTTAGCTTTGTTAGGATTCTATTGTAAAAGTTCTTCTAATTTGGTGGACGTCAGTTACAATCTAAATATACGGTTGAAAGAACATATTTATTCTCAATATCCTGGGTAACATTTTCTTGTGTGTTTCTATAGTGTACTCAGTTTAACAGCATTCACAATGCCATTTCTAAAGTGTTTTGTTTGGTTTATCACACATGCAAGTTTCAACCATGTTCAGATTGACCAGATGTGTAATGTGTAGTTCCAGAAAATATCCATACTCCCCCCACGGAAGGTTTTTTCGTTTTAACCCCCCATCCACTTGGAATTTCTATTCCAGAGGGGTTTGTGAAGACCCCCTCTCCCCTCCGGAATTTCCGTTTTTTCTTTACCCTCATTTCAGAACCCCTTGGAAATTCCAAGTTGTTTTATATGTTGAAAATTGACGGACCACAGAGGTAAAATCGATTTGCTTTATTTCTTTGCTATGTTATTTAAGATTTAAGCTTATCCTTTTAATGATCCGGAAAAAAAGCTTCACAGTCTTTGATTTCTTCCAGCAACATTAATTAATTTAAAATACCGCTAAATTTGTTTGTTGTTGCGTAGTTTAAATGCATAATTTCCTCATGTGCTTAAGACTTTCAATCATGTCACAAAAAGCCGTAACTGTAACTACAGTGTATCTATAGACTCTACAAACGTACGCTTTTTTTAGACTGGTGTGCTAGACGCGAACATAAACTTTTGGAAAACGCAGTTGAAAACATTTAAGAAGGAAGCAGATTAATTTGTCATCTGTACTTTACCTTGCTCGTCTTCCATAATTTGTGCTAATTAACGTGTGATATAGTTAAAACCTTGATCTGACATTGTTGACCTTGATACGAACGTTCAAGCGATGAGCAGCCGAGCCTTCAGAAGGTTGAGAGTGCAAGGAAAGGATCTGGAGAACGATTTTTTCCGTCGGCCATTTTGTATTGGTTCCATTTCGTGTAGAAGAGGCCATCATTCTCTTGGGGATATAGCAGGAATATCGCAGCAAAAACGCAAACATTATTGACAAGACACATTTAAGCTCAAGTAAACAGAGAAGTAATTTATTTATTTCTATTCCTTTTACGACTTTTGAAACAATTTACGTAAGTATTATTTCGTTCGGTACGAACTGTTTGCCACCCTCTGGAAAAAAGGCTTGACTTGAACCCCCACCACCCTTGGAAATTTTAGCCTCTGACTCCCCCTCCCCTTCGGAATTTCCAACGACCTTTTGTGGGGCGGGGGGGGGGGGGGTATGGATATCTTCTGGAACTACACAATGAACATCACTTTGATGGAGCATATTTCATAGGTAGTCATGAAGTTTTGAAGATGATGGTAGACTACATACATGTACTAGGTGTGCCATCTCTTCTAAAGAAGCGGGCAGATGTTAGGCAGTGAAGCCAGTGATTGAAGCAGATGGTGATTCCCTGGCAGCAGCTACTTTTGATAACCCGTACAGGGTCTGAAATTGCGACCAGCTGGTCACCAATGCAACTGAAAATTGAGTGTTTGCAACTAGAATTTCAAGGCTACTTGCCATTTGGTGACTAACTTTCAGCGTCTTAAACCGGCATTCAAGTAATTGGTTTCGCTATAAATCAGAAAACTTTGTTTTTGGTTACAAGCAAGAAACTTGCCCCTTCTCTCTTTGAAGTTTTTAACTTCCATGAAAAATAATTTAGTTCAAAAACGTAAGATTACTGTTAAATGACCCCCAAAACAGTTTATATGATCCACCCTCTGTAATCAACTTTAATGCCACTATATTTTCAGCGGTTTCAACTGCCACTGAGGTATATGTGCCGTGGGCGCATGGAAGAAACATGTGCTTCCCTTTCAAGCAACATGACTGCTTGCTTTGTGCATGAATTCTGGAGGGCTATGTACTGATGGCATTTAAGAAGGAATGATGTTGTGTTTAATTACTAAACTAAGAGAACTATTTGACAAAAGCTCTACTTCAACTAAATTGTGGGCTACACAATATTTTAATAACGTAACACATAGAATCTGACTCTGGTGAACGTTAATAGTTAAAGACCCTGCCATATAGCAAAACATGTTTTCTTTGTATATATACTGAGACGTCACACTTAAAACATCTTTTGGCCTGGTGCAAATGCATTACATGGATAAAATACCTCTGTTATTTGCTCTCGAATATATGTAACAACCTAATACACTGCATGTTCATGTAGCTATTTTTGGCAGCTGTTTATAGGGGGTTCAATGGTGCAAATTCTTTTTTTTCTTTGTTTCCATACAAGGATTTACAATAATAGACCCTTTGCATCTAGGCCGTCATGTGATCATGTGGAAAAGGCATGTAAAAATATGAAAATCACCAAGTTGGAAGCCCCTGACATTAAACAATGAGTTTTTATAAGGTTTGAATTTTTAAAGATTAAGACGACTTGTATAAAAGTTGACTTGCTCTTTTATGTCAGGAGCCTCAAAATTGGCAATTTTGTTATTTTCATTATGCCCTTTGCATTTCTTGCATCCTTAAAGTTATAGCCCATAAAATGTATTTTTGTTTAGCAAAAACGTTGACCTGTGATTCTAGCTGCAAAGGGCTAAATGAAATGAAAGCACGGGACTACTTTGTTTCCTCTGGATTGTAGTTTACTTGCAAATAGTCTTTAGAGTTCTGTCTTTATGTCTTTTAATTTCTCTTGGTCTGTGTTTTTCTTTCTTTCTATTAATGCACTTAATTTATTGGTGGAGAAAGTTAGAGCGCTCTGTCTTTTCTTCAGTTCCCCTGTTCTTCAAGCACTTAAGGATCAAGTCATCAAAGAATGTGTGGTTGGACCAAGACATGTAGCCTTTCTTTTGGAGGTGAGTCATTGACTATCCATTAATGTTCTTCGCTACATCTGTACATACAGAGTGAAAGAACACAGTGAAAGTCTAATCCGATACATTTTCCTGGTCTATAGGCTATGGCCTTTTCTTAGGTACCATTGTTTAACAGTGTGCCAAACAAATACCAGTTGCCATGCATCTTTTCAATAATTGACAACTTTTTTCTTATTACTGTGAGATCAAAGTGTTACAGTGGCTATTGGAAATAGTTTGCCAAAACTGGTGACCTTTGTGGCAACCTCATTTGCCAATTTTTTTTTTACTTGCCATGGCAATCCAAACAGTCACAGATTGGAGCCCTGCCCTGAAAGGCTTGATGGGCTGGTGGTTAGCGTACAATCATGTACTAGACTCCAGATTGAGATCTCTGTATTCAAGGCTTGGCTCTATGGTGTTGCTGCATTGAGTCTTCCATAATGCTATGCATGATGTTTTCCTTACTTTTAGAATGGACAAGTGTGCCGAGTACCTTTTACACTTCATCCAGACAAACTGGATCTGTCATCAAGGGACTCTAATGTGTAAGTGCTGTTGCTGATACAAAATGTATTTATGTGTTATTTAAAAAATAATAATAATTACTTGTCTGATTGTTTTATTTTCATATTTTATAGAGAGGAAGATAATAGTAACACTGCTGCAAGATCTACATCTCACATAGTTTTACATGCAGGTTGGTCAATAACACTTATTTAATTTGTAATCATACTGATATGACAATGATCCTAAAAAGGTTTTAAAAAATGCTTAAGTCTAGCAGCTCATTCAATCTGGAGTAGTGTCTTATTCAGTTCTACCTTTGTTATTGCCATTACAATGATGACATGCTAATCATTCAAGAGAGCTGATGTTATGATTTATATATAGTCATTATCGTCCTACTCTATCCAAAAGTTATAAAAAGACAAGCAAACAATGGCATGCCAAAAAAGTTAAAGGTAACTGTTGGTTGTGTTGTTGTTTTCTTTTCTTGGCAGTGGGCGGTGGAACTCGTAACCAAGGCGAAAGCTCATGGGTCCTTTCAAACAGTGGAGAAACGCTCAGTGGTCTCGCAGGACATCCTGTCATCAGGTATTCGATTAGCATCAGTCCAAATGTTACATCATACATAGAATGCCCACACAAAGTGATAGATGTTAGTGGCTAGTGTAGCTCTGACCTTGCATGGAAGATACCAGGGTGCAAAGAAAATAAGCTTACCAGCTTGTCCTTCAGGCGAGCCAGAACTACTGCATGTAAAACATACCGTATTTACCCGTGTATAAGTCGATCCCGTGTATAAGTCGACCCCCCATTTTGGAGCCAAAAAATAAGTTTTTTCTTATATCTGGGTAAGAATTTTCTTGAAAAACTAATCTTATATCTTAGAATTTTCTTTCAGGTATGTTATAGTTACACGAAAAAAATCACAGCAAGTTTGGATGTAAAGTTTATTATTGCATGTACGCTAGCGTTAAAGTGTGTTTTAGCGACATGAATATAAGCTGCATTTTCTTCAAATAAGCTTACAAAATCACACATACTAATCTTTAACGAACCTTTATCGTTGTGGAGAGTTGTAAAGCAGGTTTAGAAGAGAGGCTAAATGCCAAGGAAGCTCAAGAAACTTTGAAAATGCTTCGATAAACAAAGTGCCACGATGCCTTGGAACTTGGTAACCGAGCTAGCTCCTAGGACCACACACGCTCGCATGGTTACAAAGCCAGGTTACTAAGCAGCAAACTTTCGAAGCTAGAACTGTGTGGCTTTCGTCGAGCGGACTTGCAACTGTATTGGCAATAAATATATATTAGTTCTTTATTCCAGAAATGTGCCAGTGAGTATCTACAACATTCAGCTTTACATTAGGAGATAATTCTTAAAGCATTTTAACTTGAACCGCTCTGGTCGATCAGGGAAAAGACAACTTGTACCGTGTAAAAGTGGATGTTAGTTGACATACGAGACAATTATTATGCTAATTTGTCCTGAACATCTTTTTCTCTCAGTTTTTGATCCATGTATAAGTCGAGGGCGATTTTTTGGACCGATTTTTAGGGTGTAAAAGGTCGACTTATACACGGGTAAATACGGTACTATCCTGGAATTCATTTTGTCAGTATCACAATTGGTCAATTTAGGTAACTGTAGCAGTAACTGCTCTCCAAAAATTTGAATTGTTCTCAAATTATTTCCCTTAAAAAACCCTTACAAGTTTTGCACATCTATTGGGCAAGAGAAGGATAGAATCCACTAGCCATCCTGAAAAATTCACTATTTACTACCACTGGGTTATTGGACAGGCTGTCTTTTGATAACTCACGGTTTTCAATTCTTTACTGTCTTCTACATGTACATGCCCTTGCATACTGTATATATGTAAGAAAAATTATGTGTTCAGGTGTGTCAGTTTGAAATTTGTGCCCCATGCTTTATCAATTTTGGCTCTTTGTTTCTGTTTGTTTAGCTGTCTGAGTTTGTTAATTAATACTATGGACCTACTTTCATGTAACATGCAGAAAATGTGCATTTGCCTCCACTGGCTCTTCTTCAATTCTTTTAACTTAAAACCCTACGGACCATGCTGAGTTTGTTACACCAGTTTTTTTTTCAAAATTAGGGTATTTTTCCAAGCAGGTTCTTTATTAAACAAAGCCATTAACCCCATTTTTCTTGCATTTCTGTAAATCTGAGTACAGTGAAAGCTTGGAAACTATCTCATTATCTATCTTACAACAAAATAGTAAATGCATTGTTTATTTTATTTTTATTTCCATTGATAAGATGAAACTTTGTTTCCATGCCAATAAAGGCTACTTGTTAAATGAGATTAAATATAGCGTGTTGCGTAGTAGTTAGTGTGGCATTGGCATTCATTATCGTGTTTGGTGGCTTGCTGTGGCGTTTCCTGTTGTTAGGGTTTGCATTACTGTAGTAGGCCTGGTGTAAAGCAGTTTCCTGTGCACCCGGCTCAGGGGTTATTGTTGTAATTTATGTGTGTGCTGTTACATGTGCTCAGAGTTTTACTGTGCTTAGTGTTTGGGGCGTCTTGATCAGTTTTTGGAGTGTTTCAGTGTTTTCTCCCACCCTCCTCTCCCTTTTATTATTATTACTGTCATTATTGTTATTGGCTATTACTGTTATTATCATTTCCACGGAGCTCCTGGCTCTGTCTGACGGGTGCTTGGGCTGAAGCTGGGTATGGTGGGTGGGGTTCGTGGCTGGGTTGCGGGTAGGGCAGGTTTTTGGGGTGCTCTTGCTACCTGGGTTTGGGGTTGGCAGCTCCAGCCCCCAGGTTCCTGGGCACCCAACCTCCATGTGCGACGTAGGTGTTAACCAGGCAAGTATAACGCGTCTGAACAAACCTGTTTAACAGCCAGTGGCAACTCTAAATAACTATGTGAAGTATATATGAAATAATTCATATTTGTAGTTGCAGTTGTAGATAAAAGTGAAGAGTGATCATAAATTTCCTGCGATGATCACTCTTCACTTTCATCTAAATAACTATTGTGACTATTAATTTTCTTTTCAAGTCGCTGGGGTTCTGCTCCTTCAGCCATGTCATTAAGAACATCTGCCCGTACCCCAGTCCGTGGGCGTGGCCGTGTGGTGAGGAGGGGTGCAAGAGGAGGGACATCTGGATGGGCAATAGGTTCCCGTGTTGTACCTGCAACAGCTGTCCCAGAGGAGCTAGTCAATCAAGTGAGTTACTTGCTTGTGTTTGTGTTAGAGCAATATATTTTGATACAGAGCTTTGTTCATGGTTTTTGCTATGCAGTTTAGTCATTAATTTTTTTGCCTTGATGGCCACATGACTGGGTAGCTTTGCCTGGATTTTTTTCCTTAGTTGTCCCAAGTTCTGATCAGCTTCATGTAATTGGAACACTCAAACCATGAAAAGACCCTGCTCCAATACTTCAGATGTTTCTTAGCATTGAAGACCAGAAATTCACTTGGTCATCCTTGTTATATGCCATTTTGTACTATATGAGGTTCTGGATATTGTTGTGAACAACTGGTCATTAAATTAATTCTGGTTATTATCGTTTAGGCCCAAGTTGTTCTACAAGGCAAATCTCGAGCTGCCATTATAAGAGAACTGCAAAGAACAGTAAGAACTTAGTGTACTGATAAAATGATGTCCTGCCATGTTGACTCCATACTGTTACTAAATTAGAAAAGTAAATTAAATTTATTTACATGTGGATGAATGTTGGGAACCCAAACACTTTATCAGTAATAAAAACAAATGTACTTTTGTTTACCTTTGCCCATATCTTTTTTGAGTCGTTTACAAGGGATTTGAATGAAGCGCAAGCGGTTTACATTTCTGAATATTATCTCATCTGCCGCTTTGTAATTATGATGCTCCGATTACGTCTCAAGTACATGGACAAAGGTAAATAGCAGTTCATTCATTTTTATTACTGGTAAAGTGTTCGGGTTCCCTGTGCTGTACCTAGCAAGTGTGAAAGAATTACAGGCATTAATACTGACTTTAAAAGTACTAGGTAATCATATATCTGTACAACAGCATTCATGAATTCTGGTAATGCAAGGAACTTAAATGAAGTGTCCAGGTATAAAATAATGTTAATAATTTTATCTGAATGAAAGTTCATATTACATGTAGCCATGAAACACAATGACTATTTAAATGAGTACTGCTATCAAATGAAGACAGCTGGGGAAAACTGGTTGGCCGACAGAAACATATGGAAAAGAGTAGTGAAGAACGAAATGTTGCCCTATCCTTTTTCTTTAAGTTCTGTAAATAAATTTGACTTTGCTGTTTTTCTTTCAGAATCTTGATGTGAACTTAGCAGTGAACAATCTTCTAAGCAGAGATGAAGATGATGGTGATGATGATGAAAACCCTGAGTATCTTCCTGGAGGTAAAACTGTTCATTGTCATTAGACATATATATTTATATATTAGATATTAACCCATTGACGCCTGTGCCGCCCGTAACCGCCCGTGATGAACCTTGGCCTTTCTTCCACTTCTGACGTCATCATTTTTGACCAAACTTGGCATCATCTATACTCAACTTCTGCAGGAGGAAAAGATCTTTCCAATGATGCCCAGATCAGAGTGATCGGCTTAATGGAGCCTGAGATATGCACAAAAATGATAAAAAAGATGAGTGAAAAACTCAGAGCAAAATTTACTGCCACTACACCTAACTGCTCCACGGTAAAAATTGGCCGCCTCGATGACTCTTTCTTAGAAGTTTTTTAACTGCAAGCAAGCCCAGTAAAAGGTCAATCCCTGAAGCGAAAAGAAAAGAAAAGGAGAAAAAGGAAAGGAAAAAAAAAGCATCAAAAATCGAAAAGCCTAAAGACGTAGGCCACCTTCTCGTCCAAAAACTATCTCAAAATTTTGATTTCTGCGCATGCACAGGCCCAAAGTTCTTAAAATGCCATTTTAGTGGCAAGAAGGACTAGCTGTCATGCTGCAAACGCATTTTCGACCAGATTAAAGCTAATTTGGCTGAGATCCAGCCTCAAAACCACCAAAATATCCAAAAAATGCATTTTTGGCAAAAAGTTCCAGGAGTCAATGGGTTAAGTTTCGTTTAGCATAATGAACAGTCAAGTGATTGAAATAAGTTATAAAGCATGTTACAATTGTGGAAAACTTTTGCTTTCTTATATTGTCTTCAGATGACCTTATGTCATTGCTAGATGCTGGTGTTCACGTGGATGACCCATCATTTGTAGTTGATCCAGAGGCGATATTTTCAGAAGACATGTTCTATAGTTCTCAGTATGGAACAATACATCGGCGTCCTAATAGCAGTGCTCGTGCATCGCGAACTGCTGCTGAGCGAGAGGCAGATCGTGACAGGGAGAGAACCAGAGAGAGAGAAGCACTGAGGAGGGAGAGAGATCGATGGCTTGGGAACATACACGCGGGGGCTCTTGACTGTGGGGCACCAAGCAATGTCCCTAAACAACCACCACAGGATAAACTATCATCTCAGAGTTTCTCTGCTGATCCTGTGAGTGTTGCAGATCTTCTCCAGTGGTGGCCACCAGACTTGGTAAGAAAAAAATCATGAATTGATTCATCACTTATGACATGATCAATGTAAATCAAAAATAACACTTCAAAGTAAATACAAAACAAATACTAACCTCTGTTTTTAGATTGTCCTCTTACTAAGCAAGCCAGAGGGCTGTATTGGGGAATATTGACCCAAGGTTGTGCACTCAGTTCATACAAAATTGACTGAGGGCTCTAGTAAACAAGGTTGATATAGTCAGGCTGTCCCATAACACCTGTTAAGGCTGAGTATGTTTGATAGACGCTTGATATGGGTGAACTGGTCTGTAGCTGATACAATTCAACCATAAAGTAACTAGTTTGCTACAGGTGTGAAGATCAAGGCTACAGGTGAATAAAACTTAATGACAGCCCTGATAGTGGTTTAATACTGTACATGACATAAAACAAAACACAATACACCGCTTGTAACAAATACCATGGAAAAAAAGAACCAATCAGAAAGCTCAAATTTGCCTTGAGACTACATGTATCTTGCTACATGATAATTACTGGGGCCCAGCCGCAGCCTGGGGCACCGGTCTTAAAATGCAGACGGTTTGTTTTTTCAACGTTACATTGTTAGGGATATATCGCTGACTTGAGATATATC
The DNA here is from genome assembly GCA_019787425.1 of Platygyra sinensis. Taxonomy (NCBI): domain Eukaryota; kingdom Metazoa; phylum Cnidaria; class Anthozoa; order Scleractinia; family Merulinidae; genus Platygyra; species Platygyra sinensis. The sequence continues at coordinate 12,622 of JAHPZR010011124.1, read as the reverse complement.
GCGGGCTCGTTACTTTTGCGAGTGCTCGCTGGCTGATTGAAATCTTATCCGCCATTTTGAAAAGCACGAGGACAGCCAAGAGAAAGATTATAGCTTTGTGGGGAACGACACCAACCTTTACGATGCACTAGTTTATGAGCGAAAATTTAGGAGTGAATATTTGGAGAGACAAAATTTACGAGCGATCACATTCCATCGTGAAACCTGGTGAAACTTATCGAGAATCAAAGCGAACACTTATCAAAGCTAACTTTATATCATCTTAAAAAATGTGCTACAAGGCGATCTAGATGTGCTCGTGTAGAAATTTGTCTTCAAAAAGATTTCAACGATTAAGATACCGAAGTCTTCAAAGCTCCATCGCTATGTTAAAGGGGCATTGTCACGCTATTTGGCAACTTTATTAAAAGCCAGGCGGTGTCTTTGCATCAGTTGAATTTCAAAACTAATGATCTAGTTTTGTTATTTAAGACTATCTGAATGTACTGAAACTGTTTCCTGTCGTCTCTCGCTACGGATGGCATGGATGGAAATGGATTGAAACTTGAAAAAATTTGCCAATTTTTTCAAGTTTTGATGCTACTTGTTCCAAAAATCCTCAAGAAATTTATTGTGGTTAGCCATCTCTGATAAAATTCATCTGATATCTTCGTCGTAGCTTTACAGAAGCATTTTGTTTATGATTAAAGCCTCAAGGGAATGTTTTTAGCACAGAATTGACCTAAAACAGCAAAATCCTCGTGACACTGCCCCTTTAATAAGGTGAGAAAACTTTATCATGCACGATAAAAGTTAGCCTGAATTTCAGCCGCCTCCTCCTCTCGTCTAGGGAGAGAGACATCGTCTCTCTCTCGAGACTTGTCGAGAGGGGGAGGCGGCTGAAATTAAGGCTCAATATAAATGTAATAACAAACGTGATCCAAAGATAATTAACTTAAATAAAATGGCTGTACCCAAGAAAGCTTATTTGTTGTCTTTCTTTAGCAGGTATTATCACAATATCACAAGATAATGAAACTGAAATTCAAAGCACATCAATATTTATCATTGTTTTCTTGCAATTTTGAGAGTCATATGACCAATTATGTGAATTTCAAACTAAGTAAAGATGTTGAGAAGAATCCAGGACCTACTCAATACAACACTGATCATCATGAATTAATAATTAGACCTTTTATGCAAAATCACAGCTCAACAATGCAGTTGACCTCTCCTATTTCCTCTAAGAATTTGATGCAGTCAAGACTAGGTGAACTTGGTTTACAATCAATTAAATAGATGTTGGCGATGCAGGTGATTGTTTTCTTTAGATCTGTATCACATCAATTGAGGAGGCTAGTGGAAAAGGGGGATAAGTGATGATTTTGGTTGTTTTTGTTTCTTGCTAGAAATTAGCTGAATTTTTGCGTGTGGCCTTCATTCCATTTGAAAAACATCAGCCTGTATTTTTTTTCGCTGGTTTGCTCTTCGTTTTCGAGATATTACGTATGCAAACAACCCTCATTCTTTCCAAGCGGCATCTTTTGGAGATCTATTGTTAAACGAAAAACAAAAGAAACCTTTTGTTTCGCTTAAGGATGAAGTCACTATATAACACGATAATTTCTCACTGCTGCTTCGTTAGCTCAAGCGGATAACGCGCGAACGAAGTTGATTCGAATTTGTTTTGACATGACACGCGAGGGCTCGATTCGAAGCCGGTGAAATCTTTTTTTTTTTCTCGTTGTTTTTCTTCTTCTTTCAAAATCCTTCTTCGTGTCTGTAATTGATTTGGCGTTTTTACTGGTAGGCATGTTTTTTTAGCTGCCATTGTGACGTTTGCTTTTGGCGCGCAAAGCATCGATTACTTCGATAACACAAATTCAGAGCGTACCTGTTAATTAAGCAGAGTTTGCTCGTTGTTTCCACCGATATTCCAAGAGGAGTGTTTTTGTTCCGAGATCATGGTTTAAGTCTGTCGTTAACTTAGCCATTGAAGAACAAGTGAGCCAGGCGGGAGAGTCTAGAAACGCTTCTTCTTCCAAATGAAAGCATCCGTCCTGGACTTATGGCTCATTTGCCAAACTTCGGCGTGTGTCAGTTTTGGAATTTAGAACTGCTTTCTAGACTCTTATTATTTTCTTGAAATCAGCCATCCAATAACCTTCGCTGCAAAAATTTCTGGGATATCCCATAATAATCTTTCATAGGTAAAGCGCCGTGAGCATTGTGTGTGTGACTTATAGCTCGCCTTTTAGTGTGACTCAGACAAGGCCGGGGACTGGCGAGAAAGGCCAGGCAGCAAAGTCCTTGAAATTTGACCTGTACCGAGTGTTAGCCGAGGGTGAAAAGTTGCCAGCTAAATTAAACAGATTGAAAGCCATTTTTACGGGCCAAACAGAAACCAAAGACAAATCACAGGTGGGTTTAAATTGGCAAGCAAGCGTTCCGTGAGTGTGTATCGTGGATTTCCAAGCAGATGATTACTTTGAGTTGTGACAGGATCGAGCCCGCCGCGAAGAAAAAAACTGAAGACAAAGAATGCCTGATCGCAGGTTAGGAAGAAGAAAACTTCAGCTCAAATGTAAGTTTTGCTTTGTACAGTATTTCAGCGTTCCTTTGCTGATAAATTTTCCGTTTCATATGCTTTCTTTCAGCATGAGCAGCATGTTAGCTTAAGGCTTCCTTTTTCAGTGTTGTCAGAAATAATCATTTCATGGAACGAGCAGTTTTTTTACCAAAAAAATAATTTCACATAGAAACATTTAAACATTTAAGTCACTGACGTAGCTGATTTGCAAAACGTTCAGCCTCTATCTCTAGGCACTATTCATTGACTTGATTTACGCATCGATTCGTGCACTAGATTTCGTAAGTGGAGATTGTTTTCCTTGGCCTAACACTACTGCGGTAACACGAACGTATCCTGACCTTAACTCTAACCTAATACGAAGCGCTAACCCTAAGCAATAACTTTAACCTTGAACGCTAGCCCTAACCCTAAAAAATAAGAGCTAGCACTAACCCTACACAATAACTTTAACCTTGAACGCTAGCCCTAACCCTAAAAAATAAGAGCTAGCACTAACCCTAAGAAATAACTTTAACCTTGAACGCTAGCCCTAACCCTAAAAATAAGCGCTGGCGCTAACCCTAAGCAATAACTTTAACCTTGAACGCTAGCCCCAACCCTAAAAATAAGCGCTAGCGCTAACCCTAAGCAATAACTTTAACCTTGAGTGCTACCCCAAACCCTAACAAGAATCATACTAACCCTAACCTTGTTCCGTAACCCTAACCTTCAACGTTAACCCTAGTTTCGAGCGGTAACCCTAACCCTGACTCTAATAAAACTGGGAACTCTTAACCCTAGGAGTTAAAGTCAGCATTTGAAAACAACTTCAAAGAGAAACAACGCTAATAGTACTGTGTAACAAAGCAGTTCCAAAAGACGCGGACTGTGACATGCAAGTGTTTTAGCATATTTTATTTCTGGAATACGCAATAGAAACGAGGGGAAATAAGTGCAAGGCAGTTTTCTACAGGTATAAACAAATTGGCATGCGAAGTGTCACTTACCCCCTTTTCCACTAGCCTCCTCAATTATATGTCAATAGCAACCATCATGCGTATATGTACTGCTGGGGAGACAAAAAACTTTGAGAGTTTTTTGTCTCTGATTGTGAGTTACGTCAGTATTAGCCTCCACAGAAGAGGGGGGAGGAGTGTGAGAGGTTAACTATATTTATGCAATCCCGTGTCCCACTGGGCCCCGGTAAGTTCCACGTAGTGGTTCTAGTTACAAGTACATTGTATGAAGATTGTTCAACAACTGCTGATTGGAACTTTTCATAAACTATTCAACATTCTTCTGTAGGATGGTCGCTTCACATGCTTTACACATATCGCTGCCATGTACTCAGAGCTGGTTTGTGTTGGAGCAGATGGCAAGCTGTATCAGTGGAAATGGGAAGATCCCTTGCCTTACAGAGAACAAGATATTATATATCACCCCAGGGTCAAAGCTCTTGGGCTCATGGATGAAAAGGTTGTATCAGTGTCAGCATCCTCCATAAGAGCTTCTGTTCTCACAGAGTCTGGCAAGGTAAAGTAATGGGCATGTGCTCAAAAATTGATATTTTGAACAGTAACAGCAAGATCAGCCGCAGTTCAAGAGGTATACAATGTACTTAATTAGTGAATTACAAGCAATTTATATTTGTAATGAGATTGGAAGAGAGAGTTATGGAGAGTTTGCAAGTCACAATGAATAATTCAATACATAATTAAAAACTGAATCATTGGATAATGCAATTCTAGAGTTTTCATTGGCTTAGCCATCATGGGTGTATGAGCCATTAGTATATACTAAAACAGTGGATAGTGTTGAAGGCGTGCGTTGATTGGCTCGTCAAACTCCGAATATCCTGTGCTATTTACCTCCGAGCAACTCAAGAGAAAATGGCGTTCCGTTTTGCATCCGTGACAAGTGAAAAAATCATCCAAATTAATTTTTTGTGGAGTATATTATTTCGCTGTTTAAGTACAGTATATACTAAAACAACTATTCACCTCAGTGTCGGTGGCTAGCGGTGAATAGTTGTTAATTATACCATGCTTTACCAATTTTTCAATGCTTTGGGTGTTTTCATTTTAATTTTAGTCTTGTTTTCTATGTTTTTTGGGGCATTTTTAATAAAACAGTTCTTCCACTCGCACTTGTTGGATATAGCCAACTAAGCACTATGCACCTCGTTGGCTATCTATCATCTCATATCCAACGCACGCTGATGGAATAATTGTTGATAAAACCATGACAGTCACTGCAATTGCAAGGCAACATTATAAATTTCCAATTGACTTTTCCCCCAGGACTTTTTAGCCTGTATTTTTTACATGATATTTTAATAACACAATGCATGTAGAATTTTTGTGTATATGTCAGGCTCCAATAATCCGATCACTCTGATCTGGGTATCACTGGAAAGATCTTTTCCTCTTACAGAACGTAAGTACAGATCTATGATGACAATTTTGATCAAAGGTGATGACGTCAGAAGAGAAACAAAGGCCAACACCCATCACGGCCCGTTACGGCTGGCACAGGAGTCAGTGGGTTGAACTTATTATTAGTAATTTCATCACTTACTTCCTGCAGGTTGCTACTTGGATTGATGAAACCCTCAGCTCTGTTGCTAGCAAACTGGAACATCCCACTCAAGGATTTGCAGAATTTTCTGGAGACAAAGTTGTAGCTATTCACACATGCTCTCTTTACACTTGTGCCCAGATGTCGTCAGGGGCATTGTATTGGTGGTAAGTGATTAAATCCATGCAAAGCTCTTTTGTAACCCAATTAGTAAATTCTACAGTCAAATCTATACAATTTACAAATATCAACTGTTCAGAGGGGCAAGTACATGTATTTTAAGAATTCTGGTCTCTCTGGGATCTAGTAAACAGTCTGTATTGTATTTAGGTCACTACATTACAGCTTATGATGTGAAAAGTAAAATGAATTAACAGATGCTGAAGTTAAAAAGTCATAAAACCTCAGTCTCTAAAAGATCTAATAATTGTATGGGTGAACAGAAGAAGGATTTAAGTTGTCTTAAGAATAATGTCAGACTTATTTAACTCAATATTGTACACAACTGCAAACAGTGTTTTTTGAGAATCATTACACTTTCAACCTCTGCCTTCACTATAATGTAGTGGTATAAAAATAATAGTTACATACATGTGTGCTGTGCTATAGGGGTGTACTTCCATTTGAACAAAGAAAGAAACTACTGGAAAAAGCCCGGGCCAGGGCAAGAAGAAACCGCACCACCTTCACCAGCTGCATAGTAAGAGGAGTTCAGGTAAGGCATGGGAAAGGGAAAGAGGGTTTTTTGTGTCCTAGAAAAAATCTTCTTTTGGGTTTTTGAAGGCATCTGTCATCAAAAAGAGTCCTCAAGACTACTTACTCCTTTGTAGCACTCATGACACTTAATTGAAACTTCAACAAACCACAGCATAGCTGTCAATGTCCCCTTTTCCCCTTTCAGTGTTGAACTTCATGTGATCAGTTCAGAGTGCTTATCAATACTGTGTAGGTTGTAGAATTGGAAGAAGAGTGTAGAACAAGGATATTACTATTGTCAAAAAGTAAAATTGTGAATTACAGATATGTGGAATCGTAGCGCTCAACCATTTTCTGTTTCACACATTTTAACTAGACAAGTGCATGTTCGTTCTACAAAATTTTTACAAGTGTGGACATTACTTGTATGCCTGATACAGCATGTGGTTGCAATGTACAAGTGTTGGTGAACATTAAACAGAACTTGTAGTACCATGATAGTCTGGTGTGGTTGCATGTAAAATCTTTAACCACCTTACCTACTGCCAAAGTATTGCTTTTCTTAAACATCAGGTCTGCTTACGTAGCTGTCCTTTGTATCATCCTGGTTCTATTGGTTTCAACATCTCTTCTGGTATCCCTCGTATGGGACAGTTATTAGAATCGGCATGGAATCTGGATGAGAAGTGCCGCTTTAAAGTTCTGCCACTCGGAAATGAAGAATCTCCTAATCCACCAGTTATTGAGGAACAAGACAGTGATGTTCCTGGCTCCCTTGGCCTGAGTGAGTTCCATTTAATGGAAGCTGATACATAACTAGAGTTCAAGGACAACTTGCACACCCCATAGTCAATGCAAGTCATGAAATACATGTACATGTATATTGGCATATGCAGGTTTTGGCTGGCCAAAAGGACTGTTATTTTGGTCCTAAGGAGAGCAAATGCACTGTATTTTCGGAAGTTTTAACATACTCTCGCATTTTGATTGGTCCTGTCTTATTATCTATGGGAGGACCTGTAGATAACCCATAGATGTTGTCATAAAATTTTCTTCCTTCTTTACTGTGTAAAACAAGTAGACTCCATGTTGCTGTGCATCCATGTATTCAGTAATGCAAGTAGATCACAGATGTCAAAATTTGGTAAGAACAACAGCGATGTAGTTCCCTAACAGATCTTGTGCCACTATTTTGATCCTACCTCATTTTGACATCATCTATGCCTAAACAGACTCACCAGAACATGGACTCTATTTGTTTATTGCATATATAATAAACAAGTGCCTGGAATAAAGCCCTAAGTGACTTTTGGAAAACTATGAGGGAGCCAAGATTAAAATACCTACCAGCAATTTTTATTTTCACAGTTTATTGGGTTTTTTAAACTGCTGTCTCAAAAAGAACTAGTAATTACTACTAGTTACTTACAGACAATAATGAAGACAAGAGTAAACTATATAAATTGCTGCAAGGTACTTCAATGCTCAGCCTTCTCAAAATCACCCGTTCACCGAGCTGCCTCCTCTTGAGGTTTACTGTCACCTTCCAGTCGGAAAATGATATTATGATAATGATGAAACTCATGGCATGCCATTTGTCATCTGACAGGGTGCGGAAAAATAACAAATTATGCAATAATTTCCAGTGGGAAAATGTGTCAATTATGCAGAAAACAAACTGGATAATGCGGGGTTCTCCATATCAGGCGGTAACTGGTAAAATTTACCGCTTGTGAGAACACTTATTACCGCCTTGAAGAAGCCTTGAAAATAATATCCTTCAACAGCGTAAACGTTCTGGGGCCCGTTTCTCGAAGCTCCCGGTAATTACCGGCCCATTAAGCTGTTTTGTTTTCCATTCCAGACGGGAGTTTCAAAAGTTTTGAAAATTCGAAAGTAAAGTTATTAGCTAAAGAAACAAAATGGACTTCATTAGAGGTCAGAACACACCCTACTTTTCTTGGGACTTTGATTTCAAAATACGACTACGGGCCCGTAAAGCCGGGCCATAAAGTTACTGGGACTTTCGAGAAACGGTCCCCTGGACTTGAGACGATCATAACGCGAATTCAGCGAAGTGATGCGATTTTGTAGCGACACGATCCGTAGTGGATACCACTGATTTTCCAGTGATACGCCATGTAAGAGACACCAAAGATACTGAGTATCACCCGAAATTGGCGGGAGACCATTTTACCTTATAAGCAGTTTGGAAAAGGCATATTAAATTAGATTTATAAAATGCTTTTAACAAAATTTAACTTTGTTTTATTCAACCTCTGAACCTTAAGGTGTATCATTCACATTATGAATTTTTCGATGGCGAATTTTTATCCTTAGCGGAACGTCCAACGTTAACCAAATGCTTTACCGGTTTGAACAGGTCCCTTACCTGTTATGCTGAAAACTAGGGAGAACCCTGGATAATGCAGACAAATTTCAACAGTTGACAAATTGATAAAAGTGCCTTCTGAATGTACCAAATAACCATGAAACAAAAAGCACTTCACGGCTCTTTAATAGAATGTACATCATTTTTGCTAACTTTGACTTTTGCTTAATTTTTTTGTGATATTTTTTGACAGGTATTTCTTCATTTACACATTTGTTTATATAGCATTTTAGCTCATTATGGGTGCAGCATTCGTTGTTGGGTTTGTGGAATGTCTAAGGCTTAGTAACCAGACATTTACCACAGTTTCTAGGTTCATTTATGCCTTAAGGTTAAAATTTGTCTCAAATGAACTGGCATGTTTTCATCACTGTTACTGTAAGTAAATTTACTTCAAAATAAACAATTTCTTCGGAATTTTTGCTTGGGGGGTTGTAAGGCAGCTGCTTTGTCGCTGATGTGGCACAATGCTTTGTTTTATGCAGAAACAAGCTATGATTATGTGGAGAATGCGGATGTTGCCAAGTTATGTGCATCTGTACTAACGCATTCTGTCAGATGCCCTGTCAATTGGCATCCTTGAGCATTGAACTTTTTTTTTCAGGGAAGGATACCCTAAAACCTTACCCTAAAACCTTACAGGGTCGTACCCTAAGGACACTTGAAAGTGTGCCTTCAGAACCCAAACCACCTCCAGCTTTAATAAAACCTGCTCCAGGAAAACATTTTTAAAAAGGCTGAATGCTGGTTGCATCAATGTTATCCAAAAGTCAAGTGTGTTTAAATTTTTGATTTGTCATTTTTGCAGAGCGTAAAAAGGATCCTTCAGTAGAGGCTGCAGAAGATAAATCTGTTCAGGATTGGGATTTGAAAGATGTTATTTTTGTGGAAGATAAGCGTAACATTCCTGTTGGAAAAGTTCTTAAAGTAAGTGTACTTAGCTTTTTTTAGAAGGGGCAGTGTAGTTTAAGGATTAAGATTTAGTTTTATTTAAACGTGTAAGTTGCTTTTAATGCGAACACATGTAACGCACGCTCTTACTTGCGCATTCCTACATGTATTTCATAGCTGTGTTTCATGCGCGCACACGTTACGTGTAAGCGCACGTTCACCATTAGGTTTTTTGTATGGCATATGCCAACTTGCCACAATGGGCTTGTTTACATTTTTGTACATTTTTTAATGTTCATTGACACTTTTGAGAGTTTTTCATTACCTTATTACTGTTATTATAGTGTCACGCATCATTTTTCAATTTTTCAATTTTTCAATATACAGTATCTTAATGCATATATCAATGCTCAACAAAATGGTGTTACATGTACATGTCTATAATTATTGTACTTTTACTGTTAATACCACTTTTATAGTGTAAAATTTATGATAATTGGATAGGTTAGATTTGTTTTTGATTGAGTGGTGGGAAGAAAAAATTGTAAGTAATGGGCTTTGCTTTACTTACAGCTCTTTATTTACAACACTCCCAACATCTAGTAACCAACCAGTCAGCCTGGCAAAAGGCAAAACCCAAATAGAGGCAAGAAAATGCAAGGCAATTATTTCACTGTATTGCATTATTTTGTTTTCCAGGTGGATGGACCTTACGCTGCTGTGAAGTTTCCACCCAAAGATAGTGCTCTTCACGCCACAGCTGCAGCTCTCTCCAATGAAGAAGCTGGTGGATCTCTTCTGCAGGATGTACGTCTTCTGCGCAAGGATGAACTTCAGGTAGCTGCTGTGGTTAATCGGTTGTTTTCATCCTGTCACTTTATTTATTTGACAAAGTTTTGTTCAAAAAATATCTTATTACTAGATTAAACCTAACAGTATTTTCAACCTTAGACTACATGTACATGTACTAAAACTAGCTACTAGAATACCATAGTTTATTCATGTGGCACCAAACTGATAATCAGATAATTATATAAATTTAACTCTTTTCTGATTGGCCTAAAACATACAGTCAATTTTTGAAATCAGCACCCATGACATCATAACTGCAGATTATATAATAATCATGTCAAGGACACTCAAGGTCACGGGTAATCATGTCATGTATGACCGCAGTGCATGATTTGTAAGGGTAATCATGTGAACTTTGTGCAATTCGTGTTGGTTGCCGTCAGTGAAGAAGCAGAAACGCGACTTCCAAGTTTTTGCTTTCAATATATAATAAAACAATTCTTAGATGAGGTTTTTGTGATATCCAGAATAATCAAGGTCTCTGTAAGGGTTATCAGCCTCAACCTTCAGCTTTGGCTGATAACCCCTACCTCGACCATGATTATTCTGGATGTCACAAAAACCTCATCCAATAATTGTTTAATATATAAGATATGTGCAAAATGTATGTATTTCTGGCAATCTCTGTACATGTAAATAATGAATATAATGCTTGTTTTTTGTTATAGCTGGTTAAGTCATCTGCTGCAAACAAGATTCCTGACTGTATTCAGCGCACACCAAAACTTTTATCTGTGCCATCAGGTGCTAAACCTCTGGCTGTGACTGTTAACTGTAAAGGTACAATAATAGTTGACTTTTAGTAATGATACATGTAACTTAGAATCACTTATCTTTTAAATAATTTCAAAGACTACAAGATATACAAATTGTTTGCTAGATTACTACAGGATGTGAGAGGTATCTAGAACATTTGAATGCAAGGAAGTGAAGAAGAGATAAATGGACAGATGAAAAGAGGGAGAGAGGAGAAATTGCTTGCATATGGAATTCTTAACAATAAAGAGTGCATCCCAGTCTGTTATATTCTCTGATTTCATTTTTCCTGCAGAAGCATACACTCTCATAATACTTGATATGCAAATGATCAGAATTTGTTCAGAACTCATGTAACTACTAATTATGGGAATTCCCACATAAAGAAAGGACAGCTCAAATTTCGTAAACTATTCCAAACGAATTGAAGTTTCTTAACAGATTTGACCTAAAAAGAAACTGTAAAATCTTTCTATTATGAAACCAACCATTGCAAAATAGCTCACAACCCTTTCTTCTTTAGCTTTCTGTCTTCCTCAGACAACATCGGAATAGGAACGTTTAATTGTATGTAATTCTATTTTCCTTTCTTCTTCATTTTCTTTATTGTAAATCTTCATATAGCATTTTTACCACATATTAACGAGCTTTCTCTATACCCCAGTTTATTATTACCTCACCCTTATATGTATCTTAATTGGATGCATTTATTTATTGAAATGGGTTACCAACATGAAAGCTTTGGCTACTTTTGCCACTGTGCACATATCAACAAATCTATATATCAAATACATTTTTCATCATTTGTTAACCTACTGATCTTGTAAGCCATCTTTTAAAATGGGTTATTCCAGAAAAAATCTGCACCCCCCTGACGGATGGGGTCGCTTTTTAACCCCCCCTCTCACCTGGATTTCCTAAAGCAAAAGACCCCCCCCCTCCTGTCTGGATTTCCAAGACAAAACACCCCCCCCCCCCCCCCCCTGCCTAGATTTCCGGGAAAAAATACGAGGCTTAAATTTAACTTACTTTTAATAGAAAATACATACAATTATGTCTAGAAAATGTTCTTTTTTAATTTCTAAAGCTTCGGCTAAATTATATCAAAAATTCTATCGCGTGGAACTAAGAAAAGTAAGGAGCAAAAAATGCGAAAAAGCGAACGAGTGTATGGTCCTAAAGTAAATACAATTAGTATAGAATATGATAAAAAAGTTCAACAGTCGTTCCTTTTCGAGACAAGGTCAGTCTCTTCCTAAAGATCGAGAACTTCTAAATGAAAACCTTTCGAAGAACGAAACTTTATACACGTTTATCGTTCAAATTCTTTTACAACTTACAGACTGGACGATTTGATTCACATATCCTACCTTCAAAAGCCTGTAGTACTAATCTACAGAGGAAAGATCAAACTCATGTTGTGAAGAGTTTTCTCAGTCCGCCATAGTTTCAAAATGTCTTTCGGCTTTCGTTAGTAAATCGGAAAGACAAATGTGTGCTGAAGAGAACATAGCCAAGACAAAAGCACCTGAAACAGCTCCCATTCACAAAATGAAATTTCAACGAGTATTCAACGAATTATTTTAAAACCGGCTAAACATGGCTTTCAGATTCGTCCAGTGCATGGGTTGTGGATGAACAATTCTTTACCAGGCTCTTGCAGATGTTGATGCCTGTTTGTTTTGTTTTCTCAAACTTGCGCTGGGTCTGGGTACGAGTAGAAATGTGTCAGGCGTTTCAAACTCTTCATTGCAACATAACAACGTTGCTCGTTCTTTAGTTTCTTGATGTTTGCGTTTTCTGCTATAAAAAGACCTGCGAAGGAACTTAGATTATCATTTTCGTCAGGTGAGAAATATCTGCACATTGTGTTTGTACTATTTTCAGGGTCTGAGAGCGATGAACTG
>JAHPZR010011123.1:12500-15715 GCA_019787425.1 Platygyra sinensis | reverse complement strand
ACGTAAACGCTCAACGAAAAAAGCGTCATCCAGGAGACTGTTATTGAACTTCCAAAAAGATGGGCCACGCTGCTGATCACTTAAACTGTCAATTTCTAATGTTATTGCGTGGTGATCCGTTCTTATAGCTGTCACTATGTCGACTTTAGCTACGTCATCTTGTAATAAATCACTTATGAGCCAATAATCGAGGCGTCTTTGAATAATTGGGCTTTTTTGTCTCCAAGAAAATTTCTTGCTATTGGGATTACGGATTCTCCAGATGTCGACTAAATCATAATTCAACATAATGTCCTCCACACACTTAACTGAGTCTTTTAATACAGGGTTTCCACCCGAACAATCTAGATCTGGATCCATAGTTACGTTTAAATCCCCTCCTAATATAATTTTGTGGTCAGGATCATTGTATCCCTCATCATTGATGAGCTCAGACAATGTTTGGAAGAACAGCGATTGCTTAGTGGTGGTATTGGGGGCGTAAATATTTACCAGAAGGAATGGAACATCTTGAATAATTGTCTCTAGAATAAGGTACCTCCCTTCCTCATCCGATCGAACTGATTTCAATTTGCAGTCAAAGGATTTACGTAAAAGGATCGCGACCCCACGACTATGGTTAGAACCATGAGCAAAGTAAATGTCTCCGGGCCACTGCTTTTTCCATTGATTCTCAATCTCTTCAGTGCTGTAAGTTTCCTGCAGAAAGCAGATGTCTGAATTTTGCTTGGTTAGCCAGTTGAAAATGGACTTACGTTTTTCAAAAGTACGGATGCCCCGAACGTTCAGCGAAAGAGTTTTAAACTTTAGGTTGTTTGAATCCATTGAAATTTGCATACGTATGGTGAAAGAGAGATCAAAACAGTAGCTGTTATTCCCAGAAGGGTCACTGTTACCCGAACAATTAACGCATTCGTGACTTCGTTAAGTGCAAACTGAATAAATATAGAATAACATACATAGCAAAACAAAAGAAACGAGATAAAAAACGTAGCCAGTATGAAGAATTAAACTGTTAAAGCTACGCTTGCAAGCAACGCACGCTCCGAGGGACCTGGTGCACCCCTGAGATCCAGAAAGCCGTGGAACTGGGATACACGCTCATCAAGATCCACGAAGTTCACCATTTTCCACCCAACCAACGCAAACAGGGACTCTTCGCTGATTATGTCAACACCTGGCTGAAAATCAAGCAAGAATCCGCAGGCTACCCCGCGTGGGCCAACACCCCTACAAGCAAAGCGCAGTACGTCTGGCAATACAAGCAGAAAGAAGACATCGATCTCGATCCCAACCTCATCGTCAAGAATCCAGGACGCAAAGCCACCGCCAAACTCATGCTGAACAGCTTCTGGGGCAAATTCGGTGAAAATCTACACAAACCCACCACCGAAGTCGTCCACACAGCTCACCATCTCTTCGCCCTGGTCGCCAACCCCCTCTACGACATTCGACAAGTCAGACTCTCCAATGACGATACACTCGAAGTCGTCCACGCCAACCTCAATGAGAATCAACCCGACAATGGACGCGTGAACATTTTCGTGGCTGCTTACACCACCTGCTACGCACGACTCAAACTCTACTCGTACCTGGAACAGTTACAGCAACGCGTTCTCTACTTCGACACGGACTCTGTCATCTACACCACCAAACCATGCCAACCCCGCATTCCACTAGGGGACTATCTGGGAGACATGACGAACGAACTCGATGACGGTGACGTCATCACAGAATTCACGTCCGCGGGACCCAAAAATTACGGCTACAAAACACGTCAAGGCAAAGTCTGCTGCAAAGTGAGAGGATTCACCCTCAATGTCCGGGGATCCCAGCAACTGAACTATGACGTCATGCGTCAAAACCTCCTCGACGAAATCACGCAACCCTTGGACGAACGACGGAACATCGACGTGGTCAACCCTAACTTCTTCTACAGAAACCCAGCCACCAAACATCTACGAGTCATCACACGCACCAAACGCTACGGACTCGTCTTCGACAAACGCGTCGTAGACCCCACGACTTTTGCCTCGTATCCATACGGATACACCCGTTGCTAGGGAACACCTGCCAAACAAAAACCCGTTGCTATGGGAGAAATCGAAAGTCAAGATCCTCACGCCATCTTGGAGGGTCACGTGGTATGAATCCTGCCCTCTGATTGGTCGAGAGCAATTTTTAATGATATGCAAAGCTCTCTGATTGGCTACGGCTCAAATAAGCGTCCTCTACTACTAACGATATACCGATATACTTCATACACGAGTCGAGGCATCTAACAGAGGAAGAGGGTGCCGAAGTTAAGTTCAATTTCGTGAGATAAGATCGAATGCAAAGAAGTCAGAAACGGAAATAATTCTCCTTTTAACCGTAAAGATTCGACGTACCGGGAAGCTGTGATTCCTAAAATCAGTTGTTCAGCATTGAAAACGGCGGCTTTGTGAATCGAGTAGAAGACATCTACAGCTGTAAGTCGGCCTGCGAAATATTTAGTAAGGATGTGTCATTCGAGAATTCTTTCATCATCGAAAGCGAGCGAACCTCCTACTATTATTTCCACATCACCTTCAGCGCGCCGAGATGTTTGCTCTTCGGCCATCAGATTAAAATGAGCTCGAGCGAAAAGTTCTTCCGGCACGCTTTGCGAGTCGCGTCCAACACCGCCTGGGTGCCACTTGACGCGAGGAGCAGTTGACGTCAACTAAGACTAGTAATAGTTATCACTAAAAGTGCCCCCGCTTTCTTTAATTTCTGCTGATTGAAAACAATAATATTGAACGTTATTGTATGAACTAAAATTTTAAATTTTTCGCTAACTGTATCACTCATACTGTTCAAGTAAGTTAGGCATCTTACCATAAATATGATCCAAAGAATCAACTAAGTTAACTAAACAGAACTCTAGATTTTTTCCGAGATGTTACCAGAAGTATCGCGTTACAGTCGCAATGTATGCAAATAGAGTAAAGCTTTTTGTCCTCAACGAAAACGCCGCAAACATTTACATTTGGATCCCTGCCAGTCACCCAGCCGTCACATGGGCTCTACGCCACGTAAGATTACTCAGCGGTAAAAATAAGCGATCCAAATAAACGAGATGCCAAAGGTAAAACTGACGATCGGAAGGGTATTTAGCTATATAGCTATCTTTCTTGAACCACACTGGCCTCGAATTTCTAGTAGGGACAGTTGAACCCGCTATTTCGAAGTCC
>JAHPZR010011123.1:0-7500 GCA_019787425.1 Platygyra sinensis | reverse complement strand
GCTAAGTCAAGGTTCCATATTGCAAATCGTATACCTAAGTCACTCTCGCCAGACGACTTTAACCATTTGAAAGACTCTCGTCTCAAAATCACGTATATTGGTTGATAATTCAGTTGCTTCACGGGTCACGCAAAACCTTCAAGTCACGAATCACGAAGAATAATTTCTTAAATTCAAGTTTCACGGATAATAGAATCAAATCGTTTATCGAAAATACGGTTTCCTAATTTCGTGTAGGTCTTGAAATCGTTGATTGCAGTTGTATTGCTTATTGATAGCTTTCTTTCGTCATTCGTTCGGGTGTGCATGTCGAGAGTTACTTCTCTCACACAAGACTCGACGGGGCTTGTGGTTAGTGCAGGCTGTACGGGGGCTAGTACGTTTTCGCTAGGTAAAATGTATCGGCCGAAATATTCGGCACAGGTTGCCCTATCACTGACAGCGAAAACAGTAACTCTACTATTGTACTTGTATTACTAATTCGACCCGGGCTGCTGCTGCTGCCACTACCACTACCACTACCACTACCACTACCACTACAACTACAACTACTGCTACCGCTATTACTTACACTACCACTACCACTACCTATACCATTACCTATACCACTACCTATACCACTACCTATACCACTACCTATACCACTACCTATACCACTACCTATACCACTACCTATACCACTACCTATACCACTACCTATACCACTACCTATACCACTACCTATACACATTTATAGAGGATGATATGAATTTTACGTTCGAGGGCAAGAACAATATCTCACGCTGAGTGAGCGAAGCGAACGAGTGAGACATTGTTCTTGCCACGAGAACATAAAATTTATATCTTCGAGCCAACGTGTAATGTTCTTTTTATTATAAGGAGAAACCAATTCAACAAATTCAAAAGGCGGGAATCGTGACGTCATTGAACGAAACGACACCCACAAAGGTGACATACGGAAAATACGCCACTCGGGTCCCGGATGAAGTGGCGTATGGAATCCACGAGTGGTTTAGTTCCCAGTAAAACACTCTCCTGCATATAATAAAACTACCTATACCATTACCTATACCACTACCACTACCACTGACTACCACTACCACAACCACTACCACTACCACTACTACTACTACTACCACTAGTACAACCACTACCACTACCACTACCACCACCACTACCACTACCACCACCACTACCACTACCACTACCACTACTACTACCGCTACTACAACCACTACCACTACCACTACCACTACCACTACCACTACCACTACCACTACTACTACTACTACCACTAGTACAACCACTACCACTACCACTACCACCACCACTACCACTACCACCACCACTACCACTACCACTACCACTACCACTACTACTACCGCTACTACAACCACTACCACTACCACTACCACTACCACTACTACTAATTGTTAGGGATTGTCAGACGCCCTGAGAAACTGAAAACACTTAAAATTCAAAAAAAGAAAAATGACGCTGCGCTCACACAAGTACGCAGAGTGGATTAGCTCCTTGTGCGGACCTGTTTTATGATAAGGACAGTATAGTGTATAGACTTGCCTTCCGTCCCAATACGTCATCGCTTAAAATGATAAAACATCTAGCTAATCGATATTTATGATTGTTTTCTGGTAGCAAACTAATGTTTCCTTGCAAGAGTGAGAACCATCTGGCGAATAATCATAAAACTAGGTAATTCCTTAAAAATACATTTTTATTATTGTTCTTGTTGAATGACAATTTCTACTATTAAGCCTTTGAAATATTATCATTGCCATTAGTAGATATATGGTCATATGAAAAAGTATTTTAAAACTATTATAATCTTACAGTTTGTCTTTTTCCTTGCTGCTAACACAATACAGAATAAAAACACTTCGATAATTTTCATATGCAAGTAACACTGAGTCCAGTAATTAGTAGACTCAGATTGTTTTAATCATTATCAACTGCTACAAGCTAAATAATCATTTTTCATGCAAGGGCAAATGAAAACGGTGATTCGATTAAAGTGATTTAAATACGTCTGGGCACTACTGATGAATCGCATAAAAGTCATTAGATGCTAAATGCTTTGTCACCTTTTGTTTCGTTGCATATTTTCGAGCGATTTTCATTTGCATTTTCATTCACAGTACACCACTAATTATTAGTTACCCTATTCTTTCTAACAAATTAAAAATAACTCTAAACACTAACATTTAATCAGTACTCTCCAGGTTTAATGAAATCATTCTAACTGATAAACCAAAGTCTACAAAGTAAAGTATACTAACCCTGTAACTCCGAATGGGAACTGAAAACATGGAGTGTAAAAATATGCTAAAGTATACTTCACGTGTTCATGAAAATCACTTCAACAACCCCATAAAATTAATAGTTCATCTGCTAATATGCTTTGGTAATGACTTCACCCTTGCACTTGGGACTGGTTTTTTAAAACATCGAAGTGGCTATGAACCACTCAACTTGGTGGAAAATGGATCGTTTCTAAACAGTCAGAATTTTGATGCCACCGACTTAAGGTTAAATCCGAAGGTTAAGTTAAAGCCCACCGGTGCTGTTAAGAAATAGTGCAAAACGCAACGGTAAGAGAGTACACGAGGAGATGTAGCACTGTTGAAAGCATTCACATTCACAGAGTTATCGGTCCATGAGATCGAGTTATCTTCGTCCGAGAGACCGAGGAAATTATAAAGAAAGTGCCGCTTGTCCGATCACCAAAGCAAGTAATAGTTCTATTTTCATATTCCTCTAATTTTTTTGTTCTCTACTTTCCCAGCCATGTAGTATCAGAGATGTTTTTCTCTGTTTGATATCTTTCCTCATATTAGAAATTAAAAAAAAAATGTGTTCAGCGTACAGTAAGCCCCTCCCAGGGGTTTTTATAGGGGACAAGGGAACTGGAACATTTATTTTTAGGGAAGAGGTTATATTTTCAAATTATTTTCAGGGAACAAAGGAACTCTTGAGTAGATTGCTGGGAACAAGGGAACAGCTATCTACTTTCAATAATTAATATATTTTTTTAACTTTCCGAGTCCCTAAAAGACAAAATCAGGCCCTTACGTTCTTGAATGCAGGCGATATTAGTTTGTTTTAACCATGTGGCATAATTTAAGATGGCAGACCTGACACAGTTCGAGAAACTATCTTAATTGTACCAGTTACTGGTCGATATACCACAATGGGCAGGAAAAGCCCACGGCACAAGAGATGGAAATAAAGCCCAGTTTTCTCAGCCGACATGCAGGCTGCTTTGATTATGGCACTCTGTTTACTGTCGACACCTCTACAGGTACCCTCCGCATAACAAGCAGTTTCACTAGTTTGGAAGACTATTTGAAGCATCAGCGGGACACGTCGTTCAAATTCTCCACAATTCTCTCGACTGTTGATCTTTCAAAACATTTAATCACGGCTTAAATCATTTGAAAATCCATACAGCTCGTCAATTTTGTGACTTTCAGTGTCTTCTTTTTCTTTTTCGGCAATCGAGTATGGTTAAACCTGTATGAGCGGGCACTTTCGGGAAAGAAGCTACAGTGTATTTTCTTAAAAGAGACTTCTATTAATTACAGGTAGCTTCTATTTATAAAATCGTTTGTGCGAGAATTTATTCAATGTAGAGTATTTCTGCGATAAAATATTGAGTACTTAGGTTAGAATTCAAAGAAGAACTAACTAGCCTATTGGGGTGCTGTTCATGAGTCAACAGGGGTTACGCCTAATCTCTTAATGCTGGGTAGAGAGCTGGAAGTTCCTTTGGATGCTATAACTGAGGCACCTCCTGATTCACCATCACTCAAGACGGACTATGCCCAAGCTGTTCAAAAGAGATTGGCCAGTGCGCATGATTTGGCTAGACGCCGTTTGAACAAGGCAGTTGCAATATGTTGAACCTGTGGGAACCCGACTACGGCTTGGGGTTCCCTGGCGTTTTATGGGTCGCCCCGCAGATGAGCGGCCGTGGGAATTAACATGGAGAACGTGCTAAATGTTGAACACTTTTGATCGTTGAGTTTGTTTAGTTAATTCATTATTGAGTAGTCTTAGAACCAGCTTACAACATGGTGTCAGAAGAAATAAAGCAAAGTACGGGCTGAGAACTGTTCAGCGTCTTGAACGACAAGAAAGAATAAGGAGTTTACTGTACAAACCTTGGCTGAGTGGCAAGCTGCGATGGCTGAGCGAGATACGAGAACTCCTGGTCCTTTGGTACTCGACGCTAATGCAGCGGACAACTGGAGGAAGTTTTTCATGCAGTTTGAAATTTATCTTGTTGCCAAAGGCAAGGATGAAAAACCGGATAAGTTGAAAGTAAACATGTTACTCAATTGTGCTGGACCTGAAGTGATTGAGGAATACAGTGATTTTGTTTACAATGAAGGAGAAGACAAGGAAAACTATGCAGATGTTTGCAAGAAATTTAAGGAACTCTGCAAAGGAGCCAGGAACATGATATATGAAAAGTTAGTGTTTAATCAGCGTAACCAGAAAGAGGGAGAAAGGATTGATAATTATGTCAGTGAACTGAAACGGTTGTCGCTAACGTGTGATTTTGGCGATCTGCGAGATTTGCTAATAAGGGATCGAATTGTGGGAGGTGTGCTGTCTGACCAGCTGAGAGGAGAACTGCTAAAGAAACCTGACCTGACCCTTCAGGAGGCTTTTGATTACTGCCGAACCTTTGAGACAGCAGAATTGCAAAAGTACAAGTTTAGCACACCAGCAGGTGCTGGAACTGAACATTCAATAGGAATTCAGCCTGTTAATAAGGTAAACGAACAGGACAAGAAACCCCCTCGTTCTTGTAAGTTTTGTGGTTACAAGCATCCATTTACTAAACCATCTCGCTGTCCAGCATTTGGAAAATTGTGTCTTAAGTGTAAACGAAAAGGTCATTTTGCCCAATTGTGCCC
Organism: Platygyra sinensis; assembly: GCA_019787425.1. Classification (NCBI taxonomy): domain Eukaryota; kingdom Metazoa; phylum Cnidaria; class Anthozoa; order Scleractinia; family Merulinidae; genus Platygyra; species Platygyra sinensis. Next base: position 2,557 of record JAHPZR010011123.1, on the reverse strand, counting down.
AGCAAATGTCAAAGGGGGCTCTCAAGTTGATGTAATGCAACACACCCAGAGTTCAAGTCAGGAAGTACATAAGTACTTTGAATCTATTGAACTTGGAAGCGTTCTGGACACCAGGAAATCCAGAAAGAGCCTGGTAACTATTCGGATTGGAGGACAGGCGGTTGAAATCAAAGCAGACACAGGTGCAGAGGCAACGGTCATTCCGTATTATCTGTATGAGAAAATTACCAAGAAACCTCTCCAGCAGATTCAGCAACCTTTGAAAGGGTGGTTTGCAACTAAGCCCGTTCATTCGAGAGGCTGTGTACGCCTTCCTACTCGGTACAAGAACCGTCAAATGGATGGCGGACAAATAGAGTCGCGAATGCTTTCGAATGCCATGAATGCGGGTCTTCAGGAGGTATACACTTATCTCGAATTGGGTTAAATACTGTCGCAACTATGAAATAAAGGGAAGGTTTTCGTTCGCGTTCCATGTCACAGACAATTCTGCCCAGATAACGATTATTCTCGGACCGAAGGAAGCACTAGCACTACGGAACGCAATTTAAATTGAGAACCGTGCGCAGAGTTTGACGAGCTACTCTTATCATTCTTAGAAAGACACCATAGAATCGGTAAGCATCTTTACTCGATCTCCATTGTTCTAAGCACAGAATTGATCGATATGAGAATTGAGACTTTACTCTTATAAATCTGAGGATTATCGGGCCGAAATCGGCAGGATGAGCGCGTTCTTTTTTGCCAACTGAAATAAATTTTAGATGCCCAAAATGTTATACGTTTTGGCTAAATCGAGGAAATGAAATCATTATTTAAAACAGAATTTTCAATATAAACGCATACGCGTGAGAAATTCTTGTTCTGCTATATAAAGTATACTACAGCTAGCAAAATGTATGGATAGTTAAAATCTGTTTATATATTCTGTGTAAGTCTTAAATTTCGCCATTTCTCCGTTTGGTATTTATTTCAAATATTTCTTCTATCTATTTGTTGCTGTGCTAAAAGATATCATATCTGATTTCCACATTAGATTTCTGAAAGCTTACGTATCATTGCTGCTATATAAAGTATAACTAAGCTAGCAAAATGTATGGATAGTTAAAATCTGTTTATATATTCTGTGTAAGTCTTAAATTTCGCCATTTCTCCGTTTGGTATTTATTTCAAATATTTCTTCTATCTATTTGTTGCTGTGCTAAAAGATATCATATCTGATTTCCACATTAGATTTCTGAAAGCTTACGTATCATTGCTGACTTAAAGCAAGTTATGTACTCAAATATCAAAATATAATTCCTGAACAGGCTGACAAGGGCTTATTCGCAATTCATCCACATGTCCCAAGGGTTTACTATGTATTTATTTAAAATAACATACAAACAACTTCAGCAGTCTTGAAAGAAAAATCATTTTATTTTACTCACTCTTAAGGTACTCTCAACCTTGAATTTGCCTCTTGGAAGAATGCAGGACCTGAAACAAATCACAAGTGCTTAAAAGATTATTACACTGATTACAGATGTCAATATTATTAAAAATGTATTTTTCATTTTAAAATATGACTGTTTTGACTAAAGTTACCTCTTCAGTCACACTAAATAAGAGACTGCCCTCAAGTGGTCTGACTGACTCTTATGTTTTCTATTTTTTTATTACAAAAATATGTTACCTGTTGACAACTGTTTTGCATTAGTTTTGCAATATTATTAGTAATGTGCAACAATAATAATAATAATGAGCTTTATTTAACCAGGGAGCACCTTCAGCAATCTGTTCTCCAAGGTGTCCCTGACACAAATAAATAAATAAATAAATAAATAAATAAACACTCAACAATAAACTCTTGTAGCTTTTCAGTCTTCATAATGATTATTTTGCAAAAAAATGTTACTTTCTGGTACATTCAAACTTCGTGAGGAGGCAAAAAGAATAAACACCTACAGTGAACAGCTGCAGTGTGTATAGCTTTCAAAAAATGTCGAAAAAGAGTACAAATTATGCGGCCTACAAACCTTAACTTGTATGTTTGCATGGCTCTCCACATCTGGTAAATTATCATAATGATTACTTTGCAAACCACCCCCCCCCCCCCCCCCTTTCTGGTACATTCAAGCTTCATGAGGAGGCAAAAAACAACAAACATCTACTGTGAACAGCTGCAGTGTGTATAGCTCTCAAAAAATGACAAAAAAGAGTACAATGCCCCTTACAAACCTTAACTTACATGTCTGCATGGCCCCTTTGCATCTGATAAATGAGCACATACAATGTCCCTCTACCCAGGAGGGGGAGGGGAGGCGGGGGCGGGAAGTTACTCCCTTATATGGGCTATATAGGTATCCACGGCCCCAAAGGGTATGGTTTTTCAGCTGTTTTGGTCATAAACAGGGTATCAGTTTTAGCCTAAGTTTCTACCTTTCCCATTTAAAGTCATCCTACCTTGTTTTTTCCAGTTTAAATAGTATCTCTTCCTTGAAGAACTATTGCTTCAAGGTTTGTTTTGATGTCAAGGCAATGAAACACAGATCATTTCATTAATGATCATCATCAT
>JAHPZR010011121.1:0-31709 GCA_019787425.1 Platygyra sinensis | reverse complement strand
GATGATGATGATGCTTAACATGGCCTTTCTGACAATATCTCATCCAGGTTTCAAGCAACACCATGAAATTCCTTTATCTAAAACAGTATGTACATGTAAACAATGTTTTGCGCTTTTGTATTAATTTTTGCCCATTTTTGGGAATTTTGGGAAAGAGATAATTTTTCGCAAAGTATGAAACAATGAAGATTTGATGGATTTGGAAAATTGAAATTTGAAGAGAAGAATTATCAAGATGGACACCAAATAGTCCCCTACCAACCTGGGGCTCTCTTTTGGGAAGGTCAACTGCCTGGTAGTTTTCCCAACCCATTTTAATCTCAACAATTCATGTACTTCAAATTTCACTCCTATTCAGGTCAAATGCACCTTAACTGGAACTGTTACAAATTTATAATTTTTTTGCATCAGCATGATTGGCCTTTCAATTCTTGAGCTCAGTGTTTTGGTTACTACATGTACCTCTTTATTCATTCTGGCACCACATGATTCAAGTGTCACTGTTTATGTGCATTAGTCTGTTGCTTATCTTCAGGCTATCAAATCTAGAAACTTTCCAAAACTTTTTGAATGCACCTTCCTCCATTTTTTCTCCACATGTTTACACAAGCTCCTTGCATGCTTTTTGCATGTTATATCGGTGGAGCTGACTTTACTGAAATCTTGAATCTCTTGCTCGGGTTGCAGACTGACGTTATTAATTTGGCAGAGCCAAGTCAGCCTGTAAATAAATCTACTTTCATAGGCTAGAAATGAATGGGTGGATATCCTTCAATTTTATATGGAAAGATAAAGCAGCAAAAGTAAAAAAAAAAAACAGTATTAGAGCAAAAGAAATAATTATGGCAGACTTACATGTTCATGTAAAATGCAAGACTTTGAGATTATGGCTTGCCGTGGCACTTCTCCACTTGTCCAAGGTTTAAAACTAACTCATTTATTTAATAACTCATGAAACCCAAAATGGAAGTTATTCACTGACGTGTTTGAAGGTATTGTAATAACCTGTCTGACATGCTTGTAATCATCTTTATAGTCAAACTAAGTGAAGAGTACTCCTCAAGATTGCATTAATGAACTGATTATTTGAAACTTGAACCCGCTAGTCATTTCAAGAATGCAATAATGAATTGATTATTCCGAATATTGAACTCGCTCGTTCGATCCAAGAATACGGCTAACGGGTTCCGTTTTTGAAAAATCAATTCACTATTGCATTCTAGAAAAGACTAGTAGGTTTGAAACGTACTAGTCGCAACAGTGAATTGATTTTTCGAAAACGGAACCCGTTAGCCGTATTCTTGGATCGAGTGAGCGAGTTCAATATTCGAGTAATCAATTCATTAGTGCATTCTTGAAACGACTAGCGGGTTCAAGTTTCAAATAATCATTTCATTAATGCAATCTTGAGGGGTATGCTTCACTTAGTTTGACTGTAAGTTTCAATCAGTTTCATTTGCTGTTTCATGAATAACATGCTGGGTATTGTAAATAAAATCCTTGAATCAGTGTTTTCAATCTGTGAAACTGGGTGGCATGTACAACTCCTTGAATGTTAAACTGCATCTTGGCTAACCCCCAAAGAATCAGTTTGGAGGGAAGCACAAAAAATTAAAAACAAGTAGAATAAAAGGCAATTTTGTTTCTTCTCTTGAGTTCTAAAACAGGTACTGTGTTGATTTTGTAAAGCCAGCAAGTATATATATATTTTTTCTTTTAGGTGCATGTAGTCAATAAATAGTTTCAGTCTAGTGAAAATGTCTACATTTTGGATGAAAAACTATTTTCTCTCAAATTTTGGATGACCGCTAATCAATTTTGTTTTAATAATCCATGCCAGTGCCTTAATTAAGCTTATATGTCTGTTAAAAAACTTGGAATGTATTTTCTGTGGAAGACAGACACAGAGATTTTTAGGTAATTACTAGTGAGAGATTCCTTTTTGCAGTAGTTACATAACCTTCCGGCTTCTTTTTACACACAATTTCTACTGAACAGCTTTTTCTGTCAGTGATACAATGATGTCGAGTTTGTTTCTTTTACAATGAAACTGGTAAATGCTCACAAAAAAACGGCAAAATACTGCTGAAGTTTAAGAAATGCAGTTAACATTTTGATTACATTTTCATTTTTGTGGCTGGTCATAGTCACATTTAGTCGTGGAAAGGGCTTTAATCAGGGCAGATTTTGATCACATGCTAGGTAAATATTTCTAAATAATTTGTGAACATGTGCCACGCAATCAACAAAACAAAGCAGCAGCAGTATAATTTGCAATTTTTGTCAAGATCCATCTTTAGAAGCACTTTCCATGTGCCAAAATTTTACTCATGTCAAAATTGTTATGAAAAATTTAGTAAGTGGACGACTTGCCTGGGCTCTTACCCGTGGGGTAAACAAGGAGAGAAAGTTTGTTGCCCAAGAGGAAATTGTACTTGTCCTGGACGAGCTGGCAGGTTTTTTTGCGAGACCTGTGAGTACTGGTCAGAAACTCCAAGAAATACATGTATCAAGATCCTGGTTTTGTGGGTATGGCTAGAAATTTTTCTCACCCTTAAGTCTCTAAAGCAACTCATTTAACTGACACTGACTTTTTAGGCTCAACTCGTAAAAGATACAGTCTGTGAAAACTCCCACTGTGGGACTTTTCAAGGCTGAACATCCAAAGAGATACTGATCTGCTTTTATGTTCTTTCAAAGGCCACATGTTTACAGTGACCAATATTATATAATGGACATAAAAACCTATTTGTTGAATTATTTTTTATGGAATTAAGCTTTTTTTCTCCATGTCTTATAATGGTTTATTAATATTTGGCAAGTTCCAGATTTTTCAAACTGCTTTGCTGGTTTCCAACTGAATTCTGGGAACCTGCAGGGAATTTTTATTAATTCTGTTAATCAATGGAAATGCATTTCAAAAGTAAGGTTATTAATCCAAGCTTTAGAGTAACAAAACCATTGAATATTTTTATCAATCTCTTGACTTAATTAATTTTAGCAAATCCATCATAAATATCAGCCTCAGCTCTTTGGCTCTGCCACCTATTTTCAACTCACAATATGGATTTGATGTGAAGTTTCTAGTGATCAAGGTCAATTATACTAGCCTGCAAGCAGGCTTCCAGTGAGGATGGAAAACAAATTCAGCAATCGTGAAACTGAAGAATTTGGAAAGCAAAGCGATTGGGGCAGAGCTGTTTGCAGGCTACTATTTAATATTAGTATAAATTTACCGTAGTCTATTGTGAATCCGTGAATTTGATTGGCTATATTACTGTCGACTATCTGCTGATAGTCAACAGTTACGCATCAGTGCACATCGCGCGTCACGTTTCAACCTGATGTAACTTAATAAAACAGAAAACTCGGGCTCATAGTCTAATTGTTAAATAGATATATACAGTGTAAGGACTTGTCTTATTAGTTTTTTTGGTGTGGTGTGATGTATGCCATGTCCAAAATCAAGTTGTCAGCACTTTTCTCAGAGCTCTCAAAGTGATTTGATTTCAGACTGCAATCTTGCAATTAGGCTCATGAATTGGTGATTACAGAAAATATCCATATGCTACCATGGGTAGTATGATTATTTTACCCTCCCCCTCTGTTGCCTATGGAAATTCAAAAATGCTATTAGTGATGCCCTAATGTGCCCTCCGAGTTCCAAAATTGTTAACTCCCTCCCTCTCATATACAGTGTATGTATTTTCATTTTTATGTCAACCCTCTGGAATTCCTTGTGTGAAACCCTATGACTTGCAGCAAAAGTCAGATTTATTTTTGGTAAAAATTTTCAGTCAACTGTGTACAGGCTCAAAATTGCGACTGATACAATCATGTTAGCTTACCGGTAATTTGCTTCTTAATGGGTTTTAAGGTTCCTCCAAACCTTCTCACTTGATTTTTAGTGATACTCCAGGATATGTGTACAATTTAATTATATTAATTTTTGTTTTCTTACCAACATTAGGGTTCATTCATTGATCAAATACTTTTAAGCGCCAGTAACAACTTGCATTTGGAGCAGTAGCTATTTGTACAGGTGAGTTTTATTTTTAACTGCTATTTTGATTGATCGCTGTGTGCTTTAGGCATCTGCCATCCCAGGGTTGGACATTATTAGCACTCGCCCGCTCGCCCAGGTGAGTGTCTAAAGTGTCAGGCGAGGCAAAAAATGGTTCACTTGCCCGTTTTGTGAGTGTGATTTTTCATCGCCAAGAAATTAATGAAACTGCAAAATAAATGATGTTTTTTACATTCTGTTTTGCCAATGAATTTCTAAACACAAACTTACCATTGTTCATTTCTATTTTGCAAAGTTTTGTATTCAAAACTGTGCAATCAATTGGTGCTGAAGCGCAACATTGGGCGTCACAAAAAAGTAAACAACGATGGCTTTCCTGTGGTGATACTTACATAAAGTGTGATACCAGGGGTGGCAAATGGTACCCAGAAAATTTAGGGTCTCGGGAATTCTTATTCCAATCTCGAAATCTCGGAGGCGTTTTGAAGGAGTCTTGAAATCTTGTTTTCTTGTGTTTCTTTGCGTCTTGGATTCTCGAATTTCTGGCCGCGAGGCCAGCTGTGTGTCTTAAGTAGTTCCAGGGCTCGAAATTAAAAAAATCGTTAGGTCGCCTTTTGGCGACTAACTGGAGAAATATAGTCGCCAGATGCAAATTTTCAGTCGCTAGTTTGAATAATCAAAATAATTTTCAGGTTCCGCTTGTTGAAAGTGTTTAATATCATCTGGCATGACCGGGGACACATTCATACAATAAGTATTTTTTGACTTACTTATCCATTTCTTTTTAGTAACGTAACACTTTTCATTTAGCTTGGCGGCGCCCAACTTGCGTGTTTCGCCGAAAACAGAGATTTCCCTGGATTTTAGCATCAAAAATGCTGGCTTTGTTTTCGCGATAGAAACTGTAGAAATTGTATGCGACTTCTCAGTTTTCGCGTACAATTTCTACAGTTTTAATAAATATATCGTTGTTAAGTTAAGTTTGGTAGAGAGAAACTAAAAAAATGCTCGCAGAAAATTGCTAAACTAAAGAAATAAACACAGCGTTTTCGTTCCCAACGTGGCTATTTTTATCCTGGAAAGAAATTTGATCGGGGCAGATTTTGATCACGTGCTAGGCAACTACTTCTGAGCCGTGAGCGCGCGTCACGCAATCAACAAAACAACGCTATAAATTGTAATTTTCGCCAAGCTTCATCAAAACACTTGATTACCCTTGAGCCTAAAGCTTACCTTTTCTTCTCAAAATCGTTATCGTCCAGCGATCTTTGCAAAATTCTGCGACTCCTGGGCAGTTCCAAGAGAGAAACTCTAGTGGTGTCGAAGAAAATATTGCGAACAGAAGTCCGTAAAGTTTAGAGGGAATGTGGCTTTTTTTATCGTGATTTGGCCGAACGCAAAGCAGGACAAGATAAGATGTTTATTTTAACTTTAATGCCTTATTGTACTTCTAAATCATGCAAAATTCAGGTCGCCAAAGTGGCGACTAAACAGCAATTTTAGTCGCCAAGGAGGAAAAGTTAGTCGCATTGGGGAGCGATTCTAGAATACCCCGCCACTAAAATCTAGTGCTTAAAAACCTGCTCCCGCACTCCTGCAGTCATCACGTAATTCTGAATACTTAGTGAGTGTAAAACTAGTGCACCCGCAGTCCCGCACTCACGCAGTGGAAATAAAGTGTAATTAGACGAGTAAAACTATTGCTCCCGCAGTCCCGCAGTGGAAATAAATGAATATTAAAATGGTTTTAGAACTAGTGCTCCCGCAGTCCCGCACTCCCGAAGTCGAATAATAATGTAATTAGACGAGTAAAACTATTGCTCCCGCAGTCCCGCACTCCCGCAGTGAAAGAAAAGATGAATACACAATGTTTCGGCTCATGGACTACAGAACGAGGTCTTTTCATGTGGTGTGCGCTTGTTTCGGCTGATGGATTTTAGAACGAGGTATATTCATGTGTAGCACGCTTGTTCCATCTATACATAAGTAATGAGATGACTGCGGGACTGCGGGAGCAGGTTTTTAAGCTCTAGATTTTAGTGGCGGGGTATTCTAGAATCTAGCCCTCCATACAGGAGGATTCCCTTCTCGCTGTGTGTCTTAAGTAGTTCTCGTTTTTTTTCATTACTACATGTTCTCTCCATACTCGAGGATTCCCTTCTAGCTGTGTCTTGAGTGGTCTTTTATTTTGTAAAAAAAAATGGTTGAAAAGCCTAGCTATACTACATCCCCAGCGGTATTCATTTAATAATTATTATTGACTTACTACATATAAAAGACAGTTGAAGAACATGTGAGCCGTACGAACATACTAATGCCACAGTAAGAAAGAATTGAAGAACTTAAAGGCCATATGGACATACTAACTTTACAGTAAAAAAGAATTGAAGAACTTAAGGGCCGTACAAATGTACTAAAGAGTTTTTCAGCGGCGCCAGTTCCGAGGTTTTGACGGCAGTTCTGTGAGAATCAAGAAGGCAAAAAGCTTGTCAGTTGTTCATTCAAAGCATACTGCAAGCTACACAGGCTAGCATTTACTTGACTTGATTATCTGGCTAGTGAAAAATTTGTTTTGGCTAGTGAATCAAACCTGTCACTAGCCACTGCGCTAACAAGCTGAAAAGTTAGTCGCGAGCCCTGTAAACAAGTTGCGAGCATGGAAATTTCACGTTTAAGAGAAATCAACAAGGCAACACTTTTTAATAATGCACTTGTCACTGGAAACTACTTTCAGGCGATAATGTAAGTGGGCACTAATTTAACACAGTTTAAATAAGATATATCTAGGGAGCAGAGGAGTCCTATTTGACTGCATTATCTGAACAGTTAAATTCACAGTACAATTGTAGCACAAATCAATCTGTTGTTTTGTTCAAATCACTATGTGATGGAACTGCAAACACGTGATCGTGTTACATGTACATATTTGAAAAACATTTGAGGATCATGCGATGTAACGTAACCAATTGGGTAGCTGTGTTCATATTTAAATGCCGGAACTACTTGAACAATGTTATGTGTACAGGTGTTATTTTTACAGGCCCTTCTCCTCGCATGCGACTCTTGCTACACGCTAGCCTTGCTTTCACCTCTGTTCACTTCAAATTTGCAAAAGTCATGCCTGTTTCACAGACTACTGTTGATTCATTAGAGGAATAATATGTTGCAGACTTTGTATGGGGAATTCCCCTAGTCCTAAATATGCTTGAATAAAGCTATTTTAAATTGTAGATGAAATAAACTTTACTTAAAATGCAATGTTAAATGTGACATTACATTTGTACTCTTGGTGTACTAAATATAATGCCACTTTCCTAGCCTGACCACAATCATGCCCAAAAAGTCATGTGCATGAATGATCACAGAGACCCAAATATTATTTTAAATTCTCTGGCTAACATCACAATACTGTTGCCATGACAAGTTGATCTGGCCTTGTTGCTGTGGTGTTTTTATGGTCATTCTGTATGTTCTTGCTGAGTGAGTCTTTAATGGGCTGCTTTTTAGCGTGACCGTACGTATTAAACTGCAACAAATACAATTGAACACAACAGTTAGAGAATTCATTGTTTGTGAAAGTGTATTACTAATTAAATTACGGACAAGTTTAATATAATTCTGATGTAAATTTATGAGTCTATTTCTCTTTTGAAAAGTTACAAAATTAAATTAAATATGATCTTCTCCACGCTTTTGCATCTTTTCTATTAGCTTAATATTAAATTTGTACCCTCCATAAATTAATAGAAATTTGGTTGGGGTAGAGAGTCCTTACAGTAACCTTTGACAGGAGGTAAAACATGATTTTGTTCATTATTATTTGGTGTTTCTATGATCATAATTCATATGTTTTCATGAAGGCAAATAGAATCCTTTATTATTCATTCAAAATATTTCCTTGTTTCTGTTTGGTTAAAACCACATGCATGATTCACCATAACTAGCTGTCACATATTCATGTATGCGATGAGAGAGATATTGACTCAATGACATCAAAAGTGCAGCCTGCTGCAAATTATTGAACCGGTGACGTCAAAATGACGTCAAATGTGCAGCCCACTGCAGATTATTGAACTGTTGACCAAGAAAACGTGGGGACAAGGTTGTGTTATATTTGGTGAGTGGAAAAACAAAGAGGGAAGTACTCAGTTATTAAAGAATATAAAATTGTTTAATAATTTGACATATCCTACATATCCATGAGCCAGTGGCATACTAGTATAAAAGGCAGAAAACTAAATTAGTTTAAGTGTTTTTTTCTGTTTCTTCTTTCAAAGACACAACATGTCATATGTGCAGCACTTTTGGTTTAGAGAAGAGTAAGCTGAAGGAAACCTTCAGACAGTTAGTGACACAAAACACTTAAAAAATATATTAGACAACGTCTGGCAATTGTTTAGATTTAAAATAGCAATGTTGTGTAATTCACAGAATTTAGGGTTAATATTACGTTGTATACAGGTATGTTAACTAGTACATAATATGTTCAATACAAGTACTGTAATCCACCCACAAGACTGAAGATAGTATTCTATTCACCAACATTCATATTCATGCTCAGTTGTAATAAGGTGTGGAAAAAGTGATTGATCAGCGGAGTAAGTCAAGCTGGGACAGCTTGGCTTAGGAAGTGTTTAAGATACGACCCACGCAATTTTTGGGCAGGAGGGTGGGCCGTTCACCTCTTCGTGGCTCCGTTAAAAAATGAGGTAGAATGAATTATCTTCGTGCCAAACCAGAATTTATCATCAGCAATTACATAATTGCATGTGAGACTGCTCAACCAACCATGAAATACCCATTATTAAGTGTCATTGTCAGAGAAAACCGGGCAGAACCAAAAGATCGAGGTCGGCCGTTTACCTTCATCTTTTCACAGTATAAAAGCTATCCGAAAAGATTAACAACCATGATATTTGCCAAGGTAGGCGTTCGTTTTTCTTCGAGATATTACCTCATCATGATTTTGGCCTCTCAAGCGGTCTAAAATGGCCAAAATTTTGGGCAACTTTAGGTGAGCAAGATACTTCGTACATATTCCAGAAACTCTTATTTTCGTGCGATAATATTTGGCCCCTTATTAGTTGACTGAGATATATTTGAATTTTTTCACTTTAATTCTACGGTTTTCACGAGGTGCCAAATATCATCGCTGAGTCGTTAAGGAGCGTGACCTAAATTTTAGCCATTTTCAGTGAGCCGTTTTTCAAAAGTGCGGCAGTTTGTTTCCACAACAAGACGATTTTCTGATACTCTTTTACACTAATATCAATATCCAGTTTAGTTAAAATTGGTATCTACAAGCAAATCGGAGTAATTGGTCTCGCAAAGTCCAAAAAAAATCATTGGTCAGACATATTTCCGCCAAATGTTTAGCGAAGAATATCACCTTATTCCGACTTTCTGCGCTTGTTATCCATGATTTGCTGAAAGATCTGCACAAAATAGTCAGCTGGACTGCAAAATAGAATATTTAAGCTGTGACATCGGGATTAACTGCAGTCAAACATTGCACCAGCTCGCCAAATTCTTGCCATTATCAAGACTAAATTTTTCCGTGAAAGTTTCTAGCTACTTTAACGTGCACGCTGACAAAATCAAACTGCATCCTCAGTTCGAGCTGCCTTTTTTTGTTTTTACTGTAGGAGGCAAACTGCAAGTCAACAGTGAGGCGACGCTTTCACCCGAAATTTAATTTTGGGGACTAACTGCCATAACGTCTTGCTTTGCATCGAGATTTTCTCGCTCTTCGGAAGGCGTGACGCGTTACAGATTAAATAAGGTTAGACGGACTGGGGCCCCACTTTTCTAAACATATGAGTTTGGCCTCATGCAAATTCAATGTAAACAGCAGTGATATATAAACAATAGCCTCTATTTGGTGCAAAAATATGCACGGATATTTTTCTGAGATATTATCTGTTTTGAAAAGCGATAGGTTTTCCAAGAGTCCAGCTGGAAGAAAACTGTGAACTTGGAGGAACACATAACGTCCAAGGACAAATTTTCCAGCATAGTTTTGTGCCAAAATGGAGGCTATCATGTTTGTTATCCTTCATATATGTCTCGCAACACTTGGACATTCCCAGTTTTATCTGGTGCATATATTCAGTCATATGATGTGTTTAGACCCAATTGAACAAAAAGATCCTCATATGCTTACAGCTATCTTTGTGGCTGTGAGTCACTATATCTCGAGATTATGCATGTGGCAGCTGCTGAGATCTTAGGTGGATGTAGGAGGGGGAAGGGGGTTAGTGGGTTTAGTTGAACCCTCTAAATTAACAATGAGATGTTAAAATGTGCTGACTTGACCTTAGAATCCCCAAATCCCATCTCTAGGGACCTCTGAGATCCTGTTCTCTAAAATCCTGTATCCACCTTAGTGTGATGTCATGGTATATCCAAAATCACATCATGGCTGTGAATGGTAGTTAAGCTATATGGTATATAAGAAAACTGTTTAAGATACACATGGAGTTTCATAATATTTCACCTTGTGTACACATTAGATTACAAAGAACAGATCACAGATTTAGCTTTTAGTATCTTGTGATTGGAGTTTTTGTCATTTGAAATTACTTTATTGCATCGAGGTCCATATTTGTGCCTAGTTATTGACAGTTTAGTAATTTACAGTGGTATGAATATTCTCAAGTGATGACAGGAGGTTTCATTAGTTGACTCAAAATGTTCTGTTTCATTTGTTATCGTGATCCAGATCTGTGAAGAAGCATTGTGGTGATAGAGGAAAATTCGCAAACACAAGATGATGGTCTCTGATGAGGAGAAGAGATGGCTTGTTGTTGGGATTGCCATGAACAAAGTAGCAGCTCCAGTATTGAGAGATTTCATCAAACAAGGAATGGACACTCATTATGCGAACAACACATACTGTCATGGTGTGACCACACCCTGTGCCCTAAACACGCTTACTTATCATCAGGTCAATGCTGATCCTAACCTTAAAAGATTGAAATTCCAGAACATAAACAACAATCGAAACAACCATGGCAATCATAAAAACCACTACAACTATAATGTCAACAGTTCAGTAGACTTGGCCAAGTTGTTCTTGCCAGATTATCTTGCTGAGTTTTCAGGCTTTGACGAGTCATTGGACATAAGTGCCATCCTTCGGCTGTTGGGATATAACAATCCTACACCCATTTTCCTTTCCCCAAATCCAGTGATGTCTATTCAGTCGGCAGCCGATGATGTCAGGGAAAATGTTAGGAACAAGTGGGGCCATTGTAATGTTACTGACTGGACTGAAGTCCTCTTCAATGATTGTTTCTCCATGCTGGAGACATTGGTGAGAAGTCTGGGACGGACTGGTGCTTTGGAGAAGACCACTTTAAATCAGCTTTCTGATTGGCAAACAAAAGGTACTTGTTAAAGGATATAATTATTCTACTTTGTCTTTGTTCTGATTTAACTAGCTTGACAAATTTCTCTGAAATTACTAATCTATGTGTCTTAGTGTGGATCAGTCATAAATGATGTTTCAGTCATAGACAACAGAGGAATGCTGAAACAATGTATTCACATATCCAAATTAGATCTTAACGTAATTGATTTAATTAATGCATCAGGCTGCTCATGAGAATTCTGAGCATTCCAAATATTTATTACTATATAAATTATAGGAATGCACATACAATGTAGGATACAGAGATGCAAAAGAACCTTTAACTCTTGTGTTTGCACATTGTAGAAAACTCAGCCACTTGCCCCTGCAAGTTGGAAAATAGTTACAATAATTCATCTCAGTGGAAAGCAGAGGTTTCAGACAAATTGACTGCTTGTGACTGTGAGGATGATTTTGTCAGTCAGGTTTGATCTTCTGGAGGAAAGTTTTTTTTGTAAAGAAATTAAGGTCAAATAGTTTTGCCCACCTGTGAAAACCAGTTGCCCTGCTGTTGAAGACATTAATGAATTCCCAGATGGAAATATGTGACACTTATATTTCTACAAGTGTGATTCTAAGATTTAGTGAGTTTTCTAATTTGATGATGCTCATTCAAGCCACTCTACAAGCATCTTGCCACTAACTCTCCCCATCACACTCCAAATTATAGATGAGAATTCTCTACATGTACATGCATATGTGTATTTAAGCGACCTTTTATTGTTACTTTCATATTTCATTAGAGTATTGATGAATTTTTTTGTAGGTTGCCAGCTGTGTATGGGACATGCTGTGGACAAAGATCTACTATCTCTGGTCCAACAAGAAGTAAAAGGAATCATTGCAGACATGGCAGGGCATGATGCACTACTAGATGCAGTGAAAACGAAGCTTGAAAAGGACGAGGTGGCTAGGAGGGAGGAGATTGATAAAGTCTTGGCGAGGCTAGTGTCCATGGAAAAAATGTTGAGTGAAGAATTATTGAGAAGAGTCGAGGGAGTGGAACAAAGAGTTGAGGGAGTGGAACAAAGATTTGAGGGAGTGGAACAAGGTCTTGCTGAAACAAATATCAAAGTTGAAGTGCAAGAAAAAAGAGTAGAAGAAAGTCTTGCAGCAGCAAACTTCAAAGTGGAAGAACTGGGACAAGGTATGGCAAAACTGCAGGATAGTCTCACCAAAACAGATGGCAAAGTAGAACAACTGGTGCATGAAATCAAGAGTCAGAGGATGGAAGATGTCAAACCAGGTTAGTTAAAGAGAAAGACGGCCAAATATGTTTTAGTTTTTCTGGTACATGAATCTGTACTGTTCTCTTCATTGTGAGTTTTGATGTTTCTTCATACTAGAAATTTTGCCTACATCATATTAAAAGCAATCAATTTTTGTTTTGCTATTTAAATGGAAAGTTACATCTGTAGCTGAAAAGGTATCTTTCAAAATGCTATTGATCATCCTTGAGGTAGACAAAAACTAAAACAGTAAATGAAAGGAAAAGAAGATGCAAGAAAAATTTTGGGAAAATTAAGTGATAGAGTGGCCGTCTTGTATTCAATTTCTTAGCCGATTTTTCTTTCCCATTGTTCAATAAAAGGATACAAGTGCAGGAAAGCGATCTATCAAAACGATCTTGACTTTAGTTTCAATTTTTAAAAACTAATGGTTAGATGGTGCTATTTGTACTTTAAATATACTAGAATATATTAAAATCAAAGATGGTAACTAGTGCATTAGACGACATCAAAACTTCAAGCTGTCAAATAAATATGTAGGCCCAAATTGAGCTGGTAGGGGTGTTCCTTGTATATGTATGTGAAAAAGCCAGGCATGGTCGTCGGAAAATTTGAAAAAAATCCCTAGAGGAGGTCAATGTAGGCGTGGCTCCAGCTCTGTTTGAGACCTTAAATATACCACTTGACAGCGTGACAGACAGCGTTACTTTCATTATTTCGTAGAGTGCAACTCTAAAAGGTACTTAAGCAGCTAAAGCTAGTGACATTTGTCCTAAGTGAGAACAAAATCCGTGATTTATATAACTAAGTGGGATGGTGCGCATCCCCGACCTCTTTACATGGGTCCACCCGGCCCGCCTGCCCCGTCCCGGAAATTGATTTCGGTTGTGTTAAGTTCGGCTTCCTTTCGCGATTGAAAATCATTTCATAAATGAAGCAATCCATGCAGTTCATAGTGGGGGATGCAACTAACGACAAGCTGTCGTCCTTAGTGTAATGACAGAGAAGAGAGGCTGCCATCTGTCAACAAGTGTGTACCGAAAATACTGAACTCCTCCTTCAGAGCATCCTGGCTTGAGAGCTCAGGGCTATCTAATCTATGTAAATTTGTTTCTTTGTGCCTTAACAGAGGGAAACCCAGTTAAATAGTTTTAATTTCTTCTGTTTTAAAAGACGATTTCAATGAACAGTTCCAAGAGATAATGAAGCTCTCTGTACGACATTTTTAACTGCTGAACTATCTGAACTGGAACTTGGGAAGTGCTCAGATCGACGATGAGGGACCCATCGGAGATCTTCAAGCTCCGTCTGCGCGGGGCCTAAGACCAAGAAACTTCACACCGATCCCGGCAACAGAAAGAGACGTTTTAGAAACATAGCAAGTAAACAGAAGTATACCAAAAACGAAATTGCGTCATTTTGTGAAGGTCAGAAAAGCCAGATTAGCTAGCAGTGTTAAATGTAGATGAAAGCTAAAAATTATGCTTGGTTTGCTTAATTATGCCAAGAATTATGGTAGCAAAATCGAGAAAAACCTACCTTTCATCACTGCTTAGAAGAACATAAAGCCTCGGGCGTAGCAAACACTAAAAGATGATCACGGTGTCAACAACCTAAAGAAAGACCACAAAACACTGGATTGCTTGATTTTTGAAATGCTTTTTGTTCACAAAAGAAAGCCGAAACGTAACATCAATCATTTTTTTATTGGACCCAATTGCTCCCTAAGTATTTATTTGACATCTTCAACTATTCACAGTGTCGAAGGCAGTAATTAAAGTCTCTAATCAATACACTCTCGGACATTGACAGAATAAATACTTCCATTTATCCGTCAAAAGGAAGTCAAATTGCCACTATTTCCTGGGTTTTTTTAAGGTTAGTGGGGGTGAAGGAGATTATTGCTGTGGCCTATTCTCTATCGGTTTATTAGTAGAGTTCTAATCGTACACTAATACAAAGGCTGCAATCGGAGTGACTGCAGATCATCTATGAAATGGCGACTTTATTTCAAGTTCTTTCTGATTCAAATGAAATTTCCAACTCCAAAGAAAACTAAAGAAAAGACATTTTCGGTTTCTTGACTTTAAAAGCTTGAAATATTAAAAAAGTGATGTGCGCGCACAAAACTGCAATCTCAAATGACATTTCAATCCGAGCGATCTTTCTAAAGCACGAAGTTTAATAACACGGTGGGAAATAATTGGAAATCGTTATTGAAGTAAATGCAAGTTAGAATTCTACTGGAACAAACAAAATTGTGAAAATTTACCAGGCTTACTCTTAACGTCGACAAGACCAAATTCATGCTCAGTTATTGGTAATGATTTAAGGCTTCGTAAAGTTAGAAGTATATTGGTGTCTGTTTGTGGCACTGAAGTTGATGGTGTGGAGAGTTTTAAATATCTAGGAGTTGTACTGTCCTCCAATTTTACATGGTCTGAACATGTTCAACATGTAATATCTAAGTTGAACCAAAGATTAGGTCTTCTGCGCAGAATTAAACACTTACATTTAGTGCACGCCTTCTTTACTACAAAAGTCTCGTCCTTCCCATCTTAGACTGCGTTGACGTGGCATGGGGCGATAAGGATAATGCTGCTCCCATGAACAACCTAGGGTTGCTACAAAATAAGCCTGCTAAACTTATTTTAAATAAACCCTTGTATTCTTCCGCAAGGAGGCACTTGGTCAACTCGGCTGGTTAAGTTTAGAACAGAGGCTATTTCATACGATTGCCTCTATGCTTATAAATGCATTAATGGAATAACTTCCCATAGTATAGAACTGGTAAGAAACAGCGATGTACATAGTTACAGGGCACGCAATAAAGACGATCTTAGACTTCCATTAGTAATACGAAATTAGGGAAAGCAAAGAACATGTTACCACGCCTTCAAAGATTGCAAGAATTTTAAATACAGATTTAACGCGGCTTTGGCGCTGAATATCGTGGCTTCGCCGCTTTCTTAGCGTGCTCAAATTGCTTAACAAGCGCCAAGCTACGCAGGAAAACTTTAAATGTAAATTTTTGGAATCAATCTCAGCCATGTAATTTCTTTTTCTTTCTGCATATTTTCGTTTTAGAACACATCGTATTCCTCTATTTATGTGATTAATGATATAGTTAGAACAGGACCTTTTACGCGAGAGACCTTCCTGTAATAAAAATTTATATTATTACTATTAAACAATTAGATTATTCAATCTCGATTTCTGTGAGGTGATAGTTGATTTGGCTTCGTCCTCATTAACTATCACCTCTTTTAGTTTACCAAGAAATTTTCTCCGACTCTTATTGGTTTAAGTTGATCACGTGAGACGATAGTGTTCATCTGCGGTGAGACACTATCGGCCTTTAGTAAAATTCTACAAGTATACTAGTGCAAATGCTGCAACCTGATTGGCTGAGCTACTCGTATACTATCAGCCATTAGAGTGAAGTTGGCTGCCGGTCGTCCTGAAAATGCGATGTTTTTTTAGTTTTTCCAGGGTTTTTGAAGGAAATTTAGATGTAAACGGGTAATTAAATTCCTGAAAAAAAAACTAAAAAGAAGCACATTTAGGGTTTCTTGACTTCAAAAACTTGAAAATTATGCAGAAAGAAAAAAGGAAATTACATGGCTGAGATTGATTCCAAAAATTTACATTTAAAGTTTTCCTGCGTAGCTTGGCGCTTGTTAAGCAATTTGAGCACGCTAAGAAAGCGGCGAAGCCACGATATTCAGCGCCAAAGCCGCGTTAAATCTGTATTTAAAATTCTTGCAATCTTTGAAGGCGTGGTAACATGTTCTTTGCTTTCCCTAATTTCGTATTACTAATGGAAGTCTAAGATCGTCTTTATTGCGTGCCCTGTAACTATGTACATCGCTGTTTCTTACCAGTTCTATACTATGGGAAGTTATTCCATTAATGCATTTATAAGCATAGAGGCAATCGTATGAAATAGCCTCTGTTCTAAACTTAACCAGCCGAGTTGACCAAGTGCCTCCTTGCGGAAGAATACAAGGGTTTATTTAAAATAAGTTTAGCAGGCTTATTTTGTAGCAACCCTAGGTTGTTCATGGGAGCAGCATTATCCTTATCGCCCCATGCCACGTCAACGCAGTCTAAGATGGGAAGGACGAGACTTTTGTAGTAAAGAAGGCGTGCACTAAATGTAAGTGTTTAATTCTGCGCAGAAGACCTAATCTTTGGTTCAACTTAGATATTACATGTTGAACATGTTCAGACCATGTAAAATTGGAGGACAGTACAACTCCTAGATATTTAAAACTCTCCACACCATCAACTTCAGTGCCACAAACAGACACCAATATACTTCTAACTTTACGAAGCCTTAAATCATTACCAATAACTGAGCATGAATTTGGTCTTGTCGACGTTAAGAGTAAGCCTGGTAAATTTTCACAAATTTTGTTTGTTCCAGTAGAATTCTAACTTGCATTTACTTCAATAACGATTTCCAATTATTTCCCACCGTGTTATTAAACTTCGTGCTTTAGAAAGATCGCTCGGATTGAAATGTCATTTGAGATTGCAGTTTTGTGCGCGCACATCACTTTTTTAATAATTTCAAGCTTTTTAAAGTCAAGAAACCGAAAATGTCTTTTCTTTAGTTTTCTTTGGAGTTGGAAATTTCATTTGAATCAGAAAGAACTTGAAATAAAGTCGCCATTTCATAGATGATCTGCAGTCACTCCGATTGCAGCCTTTGTATTAGTGTACGATTAGAACTCTACTAATAAACCGATAGAGAATAGGCCACAGCAATAATCTCCTTCACCCCCACTACCCTTAAAAAAACCCAGGAAATATTGGCAATTTGACTTCCTTTTGACGGATAAATGGAAGTATTTATTCTGTCAATGTCCGAGAGTGTATTGATTAGAGACTTTAATTACTGCCTTCGACACTGTGAATAGTTGAAGATGTCAAATAAATACTTAGGGAGCAATTGGGTCCAATAAAAAAATGATTGTATGTTACGTTTCGGCTTTCTTTTGTGAACAAAAAGCATTTCAAAAATCAAGCAATCCAGTGTTTTGTGGTCTTTCTTTAGGTTGTTGACACCGTGATCATCTTTTAGTGTTTGCTACGCCCGAGGCTTTATGTCCTTCTATGCAGTGATGAAAGGTAGGTTTTTCTCGATTTTGCTACCATAATTCTTGGCATAATTAAGCAAACCAAGCATAATTTTTAGCTTTCATCTACATTTAACACTGCTAGCATCTGGCTTTTCTGACCTTCACAAAATGACGCAATTTCGTTTTTGGTATACTTCTGTTTACTTGCTATGTTTCTAAAACGTCTCTTTCTGTTGCCGGGATCGGTGTGAAGTTTCTTGGTCTTAGGCCCCGCGCAGACGGAGCTTGAAGATCTCCGATGGGTCCCTCATCGTCGATCTGAGCACTTCCCAAGTTCCAGTTCAGATAGTTCAGCAGTTAAAAATGTCGTACAGAGAGCTTCATTATCTCTTGGAAATGTTCATTGAAATCGTCTTTTAAAACAAGAAGAAATTAAAACTATTTAACTGGGTTTCCCTCTGTTAAGGCACAAAGAAACAAATTTACATAGATTAGATAGCCCTGAGCTCTCAAGCCAGGATGCTCTGAAGGAGGAGTTCAGTATTTTCGGTACACACTTGTTGACAGATGGCAGCCTCTCTTCTCTGTCATTACACTAAGGACGACAGCTTGTCGTTAGTTGCATCCCCCACTATGAACTGCATGGATTGCTTCATTTATGAAATGATTTTCAATCGCAAAAGGAAGCCGAAACTTAACACAACCGAAATCAATTTCCGGGACGGGGCAGGCGGGGCGGGTGGACCCATGTAAAGAGGTCGGGGATGCGCACCATCCCACTTAGTTATATAAATCACGGATTTTGTTCTCACTTAGGACAAACGTCACTACATGTAGTTAAGTTGCTAAAGTATCTTTTAGGGTTGCACTCTACGAAATAATGAAAGTAACGCTGTCTGTCACGCTGTCAAGTGGTATATTTAAGGCATCAAACAAAGCAGGAGCCACGGCCTAGATTGACCTCCTCTAGGGATTTTTTCAAATTTTTCGACGGCCATGCCTGGCTTTTCACATACATATACAAGGAACACCCCTACCAGCTCAATTTGGGCCTACATATTTATTTGACAGCTTGAAGTTTGATGCCGTCTAATGCACTAGTTACCATCTTTGATTTTAATATATTCTAGCATATTTAAAGTACAAATAGCACCATCTAACCATTTATTTTTAAAAATTGAAACTGACGTCAAGATCGTTTTGATGGGTCGTTTTCCTGCACTCATATTCTTTTATTGAACAATGGGAAAGAAAAATCGGCAAAGAAATTGAATATAAGACGGCCACTCTATCACTTAATTTTCCCAACATTTTTCTTGCATCTTCTTTTCCTTTCATTTTACTGTTTTAGTTTTTGTCTACCTCAGGATGATCGATAGCATTTTGACAGATAGCTTTTCAGCTACAGATGTAACTTTCCATTTAAATTGCAAACAAAAATTGATTGCTTCTAATATGATATAGGCATAAATTCTAGTATGAAGAAACATCGAAACTCACAATGAAGAGAACAGTACAGATTCATGTACCACAAAAACTAAAGCATGTTTGGCCGTCTTTCTCTTTAACTAACCTGGTTTGACATCTTCCATCCTCTGACTCTTGATTTCATGCGCCAGTTGTTCTACTTTGATATTTGTTTCACGCAGGACCTTGTTCCACTCCCTCGACTCTTCTCAATAATTCTTCACTCAACATTTTCTTCCATGGACACTAGCCTCGCCAAGACTTTATCAATCTCCTACCTTCTAGCCACCTCGTCCTTTTCAAGCTTCGTTTTCACTGCATCTAGTCGTGCATCATGCCCTGCCATGTCTGCAATGATTCCTTTTACTTCTTGTTGGGCCAGAGATAGTAGATCTTTGTCCACAGCATGTCCCATACACAGCTGGCAACCTACAAAAAAATTCATCAATATTCTAATGAAATATGAAAGTAACAAGAAAAGGTTACTTAAATGCACATATGCATGTACATGTAGAGAATTCTCATCTTTAATTTGGAGTGAGATGGGGAGAGTTAGTGGCAAGGTGCCTGTATAGTGGCTTGAATGAGCATCATCAAATTGAAAACACACTAAATCTTAGAATCACACTTTTAGAAATATAAGTGTCACATATTTCCACCTGAGTGGGAATTCATTAATGTTTTCAACAGCAGGGCAACTGGTTTTCACAGGTGGGCAAAACTATTTGACCGTTAATTTCTTTACAGAAAAAACTTTCCTCCAGAAGATCAAACCTGGCTGACAAAATCATCCTCACAGGCACAAGCAGTCAATTTGTCTGAAACCTCTGCTTTCCACTGAGATGATATTGTAACTATTTTCCAACTTGCAGGGGCAAGTGGCTGGCAGTTTTCTACAATGTGCAACACAAAGTGTTGAAGGTTTTTTTGCATACGTGTAGCCTGTATCCTACATTGTACGTGCATTCCTATAATTTATATAGTAATAAATATTTGGAATGCTCAGAATTCTCATGTGCAGCCTGATGCAAGAATTAATCAATTATGTTAAGATCTAATATTGATATGTAAATACAAAGTTTCAACATTCCTTTGTCGGCTCATGACTGAAACATCATTCATGACTGATCCACACTAAGACACAGTAGTCATTTCATAGACATTTGTCAAGCTAGTTATATCAGAACACAAAGACAAAGTAGAATCTATCCTTTAATAAGTACCTTTTGTTTGCCAATCAGAAAGCTGATCTAAAGTGGTCTTCTCCAAACGCCAGTCAGTCCCAGACTTCTCACCAATGTCTCCAGCTTGGAGAAACAATCATTGAAGAGGACTTCAGTCCAGTCAGTAACATTACAATGGCCCCACTTGTTCCTAACATTTTCCCTGACATCATCAGCTGCCAACTGAATAGACATCATTGGATTTGGGGAAAGGAAAATGGGTGCAGGATTGTTATATCCCAACAGCCGAAGGATGGCACTTATGTCCAATGACTCGTCAAAGCCTGAAAACTCAGCAAGATAATCTGGCAGGAACAACTTGGCCAAGTCTACTGAACTACTGACATTATAGTTGTAGAGGTTTTTATGATTGCCATGGTTGTTACGATTGTTGTTTATGTTCTGGAATTTCAATCTTTTAAGGTTAGGATCAGCATTGACCTGATGATAAGTCAGTGTGTTTAGGGCACAGGGTGTGGTCACACCATGGCAGTATGTGTTGTTTGCATAATGACTGTCCATTCCTTGTTTGATGAAATCTCTCAATACTGGAGCTGCTACTTTGTTCATGGCAATCCCAACAACAAGCCATCTCTTCTCCTCATCAGAGACCATCATCTTGTGTTTACAAATTTACTCTATCACCACAATGCTTCTTCACAGATCTGGAAATGATAAAAATGAAACAGCCATTTTGAGTCAAACTAATGAAACCCTGTCATCACTTGAGAATATTCATACCACTGTAAATTACTAAATGTCATAACTAGGCATAATTATGTACCTTGATGCAGATAAAGGTAAAAATCCAATGACAACCACTCCAATCACCAGATACTAAGAGCTACAATCTGTTATCTGTTCTTTGTAATCTAATGTGTACACAAGGTGAAATATTATGAAACTACAGTGTGTATCTTACGTTTGCTTAAATACCATATAGCTTAACTGCCATTCACAGCCATGACGTTGGTATACACCATGACATCACACTGAGGTGGATACAGGATTTTAGAGAACAGGATTTCAGAAGGTCCCTTGGCATAACCTTGCGGGATCACTATAGTGAGCATCTACAAGCCATCAAAGATCAGAGCTGTACAGCATAACTTATAAGGAATCTCTTGTGTTCACATTGCTCTAAACACATCACATGACTGAATATGCACCAGATAAAACTGGGGAATGTCCGAGTGTTGCGAGATTATATACATGAAGGATAACAAACATGATAGCCTCCAGTTTGGCCACAAAACTATGCTGGAAATTTGTCCTTGGACATATGTGTTGCTCAAAGTTCACAGTTTTCTTCCAGCTAGACTCTCGGAAAACCTTGTCGCTTTTCAAAACAGATAATGTCTGAGAAAAATATCTGTGCATATTTTTGCACCAATAGAGGCTAGTGTTCATATATCACTGCTGTTTACATTGAATTTGCAAGAGGCCAAACTCATATGTTATAAAAGTGGGGCCCCAGTCGTCTAACCTTTTAATCTGTAACGCGTCACGCCTTCCGAAAACGAGAAAATCGATGTAAACAAGACGTTTGCAGTAGTCCCAAAATTAAATTTCGGGTGAAGCGTCGCTCACTGTTGACTTGCAGTTTGCTCTACATAAAAACAAAAAAAGGCAGCGAACTGAGGATGCAGTTTGATTTTGCAGCGTGACGTTAAAACTAGAACTTTCACGGAAAAATTTAGTCTTGATAATGGCAAGAATTTGGCGAGCTTGAAATGTTTGAATAAGTTAATCCCGATGTCACAGCTTAAATATTCTATTTTGCAGTCCAGCTGACTATTTTGTGCAGATCTTTCAGCAAATCATGGATAACAAGCGCAGAAAGTCGGAATAAGGTGATATTCTTCGCTAAACATTTGGCGGAAATATGTCTGACCAATGATTTTTTTTGGACTTTGCGAGACCAATTACTCCGATTTGCTTGTAGATACCAATTTTAACTAAACTGGATATTGATATTAGTGTAAAAGAGTATCAGAAAATCGTCTTGTTGTGGAAACAAACTGCCGCACTTTTGAAAAACGGCTCACTGAAAATGGCTAAAATTTAGGTCACGCTCCTTAACGACTCAGCGATGATATTTGGCACCTCGTGAAAACCGTAGAATTAAAGTGAAAAAATTCAAATATATCTCAGTCAACTAATAAGGGGCCAAATATTATCGCACGAAAATAAGAGTTTCTGGAATATGTACGAAGTATCTTGCTCACCTAAAGTTGCCCAAAATTTTGGCCATTTTAGACCGCTTGAGAGGCCAAAATCATGATGAGGTAATATCTCGAAGAAAAACGAACGCCTACCTTGGCAAATATCATGGTTGTTAATCTTTTCGGATAGCTTTTATACTGTGAAAAGATGAAGGTAAACGGCCGACCTCGATCTTTTGGTTCTGCCCGGTTTTCTCTGACAATGACACTTAATAATGGGTATTTCATGGTTGGTTGAGCAGTCTCACATGCAATTATGTAATTGCTGATGATAAATTCTGGTTTGGCACGAAGATAATTCATTCTACCTCATTTTTTAACGGAGCCACGAAGAGGTGAACGGCCCACCCTCCTGCCCAAAAATTGCGTGGGTCGTATCTTAAACACTTCCTAAGCCAAGCTGTCCCAGCTTGACTTACTCCGCTGATCAATCACTTTTTCCACACCTTATTACAACTGAGCATGAATATGAATGTTGGTGAATAGAATACTATCTTCAGTCTTGTGGGTGGATTACAGTACTTGTATTGAACATATTATGTACTAGTTAACATACCTGTATACAACGTAATATTAACCCTAAATTCTGTGAATTACACAACATTGCTATTTTAAATCTAAACAATTGCCAGACGTTGTCTAATATATTTTTTAAGTGTTTTGTGTCACTAACTGTCTGAAGGTTTCCTTCAGCTTACTCTTCTCTAAACCAAAAGTGCTGCACATATGACATGTTGTGTCTTTGAAAGAAGAAACAGAAAAAAACACTTAAACTAATTTAGTTTTCTGCCTTTTATACTAGTATGCCACTGGCTCATGGATATGTAGGATATGTCAAATTATTAAACAATTTTATATTCTTTAATAACTGAGTACTTCCCTCTTTGTTTTTCCACTCACCAAATATAACACAACCTTGTCCCCACGTTTTCTTGGTCAACAGTTCAATAATCTGCAGTGGGCTGCACATTTGACGTCATTTTGACGTCACCGGTTCAATAATTTGCAGCAGGCTGCACTTTTGATGTCATTGAGTCAATATCTCTCTCATCGCATACATGAATATGTGACAGCTAGTTATGGTGAATCATGCATGTGGTTTTAACCAAACAGAAACAAGGAAATATTTTGAATGAATAATAAAGGATTCTATTTGCCTTCATGAAAACATATGAATTATGATCATAGAAACACCAAATAATAATGAACAAAATCATGTTTTACCTCCTGTCAAAGGTTACTGTAAGGACTCTCTACCCCAACCAAATTTCTATTAATTTATGGAGGGTACAAATTTAATATTAAGCTAATAGAAAAGATGCAAAAGCGTGGAGAAGATCATATTTAATTTAATTTTGTAACTTTTCAAAAGAGAAATAGACTCATAAATTTACATCAGAATTATATTAAACTTGTCCGTAATTTAATTAGTAATACACTTTCACAAACAATGAATTCTCTAACTGTTGTGTTCAATTGTATTTGTTGCAGTTTAATACGTACGGTCACGCTAAAAAGCAGCCCATTAAAGACTCACTCAGCAAGAACATACAGAATGACCATAAAAACACCACAGCAACAAGGCCAGATCAACTTGTCATGGCAACAGTATTGTGATGTTAGCCAGAGAATTTAAAATAATATTTGGGTCTCTGTGATCATTCATGCACATGACTTTTTGGGCATGATTGTGGTCAGGCTAGGAAAGTGGCATTATATTTAGTACACCAAGAGTACAAATGTAATGTCACATTTAACATTGCATTTTAAGTAAAGTTTATTTCATCTACAATTTAAAATAGCTTTATTCAAGCATATTTAGGACTAGGGGAATTCCCCATACAAAGTCTGCAACATATTATTCCTCTAATGAATCAACAGTAGTCTGTGAAACAGGCATGACTTTTGCAAATTTGAAGTGAACAGAGGTGAAAGCAAGGCTAGCGTGTAGCAAGAGTCGCATGCGAGGAGAAGGGCCTGTAAAAATAACACCTGTACACATAACATTGTTCAAGTAGTTCCGGCATTTAAATATGAACACAGCTACCCAATTGGTTACGTTACATCGCATGATCCTCAAATGTTTTTCAAATATGTACATGTAACACGATCACGTGTTTGCAGTTCCATCACATAGTGATTTGAACAAAACAACAGATTGATTTGTGCTACAATTGTACTGTGAATTTAACTGTTCAGATAATGCAGTCAAATAGGACTCCTCTGCTCCCTAGATATATCTTATTTAAACTGTGTTAAATTAGTGCCCACTTACATTATCGCCTGAAAGTAGTTTCCAGTGACAAGTGCATTATTAAAAAGTGTTGCCTTGTTGATTTCTCTTAAACGTGAAATTTCCATGCTCGCAACTTGTTTACAGGGCTCGCGACTAACTTTTCAGCTTGTTAGCGCAGTGGCTAGTGACAGGTTTGATTCACTAGCCAAAACAAATTTTTCACTAGCCAGATAATCAAGTCAAGTAAATGCTAGCCTGTGTAGCTTGCAGTATGCTTTGAATGAACAACTGACAAGCTTTTTGCCTTCTTGATTCTCACAGAACTGCCGTCAAAACCTCGGAACTGGCGCCGCTGAAAAACTCTTTAGTACATTTGTACGGCCCTTAAGTTCTTCAATTCTTTTTTACTGTAAAGTTAGTATGTCCATATGGCCTTTAAGTTCTTCAATTCTTTCTTACTGTGGCATTAGTATGTTCGTACGGCTCACATGTTCTTCAACTGTCTTTTATATGTAGTAAGTCAATAATAATTATTAAATGAATACCGCTGGGGATGTAGTATAGCTAGGCTTTTCAACCATTTTTTTTTACAAAATAAAAGACCACTCAAGACACAGCTAGAAGGGAATCCTCGAGTATGGAGAGAACATGTAGTAATGAAAAAAAACGAGAACTACTTAAGACACACAGCGAGAAGGGAATCCTCCTGTATGGAGGGCTAGATTCTAGAATACCCCGCCACTAAAATCTAGAGCTTAAAAACCTGCTCCCGCAGTCCCGCAGTCATCTCATTACTTATGTATAGATGGAACAAGCGTGCTACACATGAATATACCTCGTTCTAAAATCCATCAGCCGAAACAAGCGCACACCACATGAAAAGACCTCGTTCTGTAGTCCATGAGCCGAAACATTGTGTATTCATCTTTTCTTTCACTGCGGGAGTGCGGGACTGCGGGAGCAATAGTTTTACTCGTCTAATTACATTATTATTCGACTTCGGGAGTGCGGGACTGCGGGAGCACTAGTTCTAAAACCATTTTAATATTCATTTATTTCCACTGCGGGACTGCGGGAGCAATAGTTTTACTCGTCTAATTACACTTTATTTCCACTGCGTGAGTGCGGGACTGCGGGTGCACTAGTTTTACACTCACTAAGTATTCAGAATTACGTGATGACTGCAGGAGTGCGGGAGCAGGTTTTTAAGCACTAGATTTTAGTGGCGGGGTATTCTAGAATCGCTCCCCAATGCGACTAACTTTTCCTCCTTGGCGACTAAAATTGCTGTTTAGTCGCCACTTTGGCGACCTGAATTTTGCATGATTTAGAAGTACAATAAGGCATTAAAGTTAAAATAAACATCTTATCTTGTCCTGCTTTGCGTTCGGCCAAATCACGATAAAAAAAGCCACATTCCCTCTAAACTTTACGGACTTCTGTTCGCAATATTTTCTTCGACACCACTAGAGTTTCTCTCTTGGAACTGCCCAGGAGTCGCAGAATTTTGCAAAGATCGCTGGACGATAACGATTTTGAGAAGAAAAGGTAAGCTTTAGGCTCAAGGGTAATCAAGTGTTTTGATGAAGCTTGGCGAAAATTACAATTTATAGCGTTGTTTTGTTGATTGCGTGACGCGCGCTCACGGCTCAGAAGTAGTTGCCTAGCACGTGATCAAAATCTGCCCCGATCAAATTTCTTTCCAGGATAAAAATAGCCACGTTGGGAACGAAAACGCTGTGTTTATTTCTTTAGTTTAGCAATTTTCTGCGAGCATTTTTTTAGTTTCTCTCTACCAAACTTAACTTAACAACGATATATTTATTAAAACTGTAGAAATTGTACGCGAAAACTGAGAAGTCGCATACAATTTCTACAGTTTCTATCGCGAAAACAAAGCCAGCATTTTTGATGCTAAAATCCAGGGAAATCTCTGTTTTCGGCGAAACACGCAAGTTGGGCGCCGCCAAGCTAAATGAAAAGTGTTACGTTACTAAAAAGAAATGGATAAGTAAGTCAAAAAATACTTATTGTATGAATGTGTCCCCGGTCATGCCAGATGATATTAAACACTTTCAACAAGCGGAACCTGAAAATTATTTTGATTATTCAAACTAGCGACTGAAAATTTGCATCTGGCGACTATATTTCTCCAGTTAGTCGCCAAAAGGCGACCTAACGATTTTTTTAATTTCGAGCCCTGGAACTACTTAAGACACACAGCTGGCCTCGCGGCCAGAAATTCGAGAATCCAAGACGCAAAGAAACACAAGAAAACAAGATTTCAAGACTCCTTCAAAACGCCTCCGAGATTTCGAGATTGGAATAAGAATTCCCGAGACCCTAAATTTTCTGGGTACCATTTGCCACCCCTGGTATCACACTTTATGTAAGTATCACCACAGGAAAGCCATCGTTGTTTACTTTTTTGTGACGCCCAATGTTGCGCTTCAGCACCAATTGATTGCACAGTTTTGAATACAAAACTTTGCAAAATAGAAATGAACAATGGTAAGTTTGTGTTTAGAAATTCATTGGCAAAACAGAATGTAAAAAACATCATTTATTTTGCAGTTTCATTAATTTCTTGGCGATGAAAAATCACACTCACAAAACGGGCAAGTGAACCATTTTTTGCCTCGCCTGACACTTTAGACACTCACCTGGGCGAGCGGGCGAGTGCTAATAATGTCCAACCCTGGGATGGCAGATGCCTAAAGCACACAGCGATCAATCAAAATAGCAGTTAAAAATAAAACTCACCTGTACAAATAGCTACTGCTCCAAATGCAAGTTGTTACTGGCGCTTAAAAGTATTTGATCAATGAATGAACCCTAATGTTGGTAAGAAAACAAAAATTAATATAATTAAATTGTACACATATCCTGGAGTATCACTAAAAATCAAGTGAGAAGGTTTGGAGGAACCTTAAAACCCATTAAGAAGCAAATTACCGGTAAGCTAACATGATTGTATCAGTCGCAATTTTGAGCCTGTACACAGTTGACTGAAAATTTTTACCAAAAATAAATCTGACTTTTGCTGCAAGTCATAGGGTTTCACACAAGGAATTCCAGAGGGTTGACATAAAAATGAAAATACATACACTGTATATGAGAGGGAGGGAGTTAACAATTTTGGAACTCGGAGGGCACATTAGGGCATCACTAATAGCATTTTTGAATTTCCATAGGCAACAGAGGGGGAGGGTAAAATAATCATACTACCCATGGTAGCATATGGATATTTTCTGTAATCACCAATTCATGAGCCTAATTGCAAGATTGCAGTCTGAAATCAAATCACTTTGAGAGCTCTGAGAAAAGTGCTGACAACTTGATTTTGGACATGGCATACATCACACCACACCAAAAAAACTAATAAGACAAGTCCTTACACTGTATATATCTATTTAACAATTAGACTATGAGCCCGAGTTTTCTGTTTTATTAAGTTACATCAGGTTGAAACGTGACGCGCGATGTGCACTGATGCGTAACTGTTGACTATCAGCAGATAGTCGACAGTAATATAGCCAATCAAATTCACGGATTCACAATAGACTACGGTAAATTTATACTAATATTAAATAGTAGCCTGCAAACAGCTCTGCCCCAATCGCTTTGCTTTCCAAATTCTTCAGTTTCACGATTGCTGAATTTGTTTTCCATCCTCACTGGAAGCCTGCTTGCAGGCTAGTATAATTGACCTTGATCACTAGAAACTTCACATCAAATCCATATTGTGAGTTGAAAATAGGTGGCAGAGCCAAAGAGCTGAGGCTGATATTTATGATGGATTTGCTAAAATTAATTAAGTCAAGAGATTGATAAAAATATTCAATGGTTTTGTTACTCTAAAGCTTGGATTAATAACCTTACTTTTGAAATGCATTTCCATTGATTAACAGAATTAATAAAAATTCCCTGCAGGTTCCCAGAATTCAGTTGGAAACCAGCAAAGCAGTTTGAAAAATCTGGAACTTGCCAAATATTAATAAACCATTATAAGACATGGAGAAAAAAAGCTTAATTCCATAAAAAATAATTCAACAAATAGGTTTTTATGTCCATTATATAATATTGGTCACTGTAAACATGTGGCCTTTGAAAGAACATAAAAGCAGATCAGTATCTCTTTGGATGTTCAGCCTTGAAAAGTCCCACAGTGGGAGTTTTCACAGACTGTATCTTTTACGAGTTGAGCCTAAAAAGTCAGTGTCAGTTAAATGAGTTGCTTTAGAGACTTAAGGGTGAGAAAAATTTCTAGCCATACCCACAAAACCAGGATCTTGATACATGTATTTCTTGGAGTTTCTGACCAGTACTCACAGGTCTCGCAAAAAAACCTGCCAGCTCGTCCAGGACAAGTACAATTTCCTCTTGGGCAACAAACTTTCTCTCCTTGTTTACCCCACGGGTAAGAGCCCAGGCAAGTCGTCCACTTACTAAATTTTTCATAACAATTTTGACATGAGTAAAATTTTGGCACATGGAAAGTGCTTCTAAAGATGGATCTTGACAAAAATTGCAAATTATACTGCTGCTGCTTTGTTTTGTTGATTGCGTGGCACATGTTCACAAATTATTTAGAAATATTTACCTAGCATGTGATCAAAATCTGCCCTGATTAAAGCCCTTTCCACGACTAAATGTGACTATGACCAGCCACAAAAATGAAAATGTAATCAAAATGTTAACTGCATTTCTTAAACTTCAGCAGTATTTTGCCGTTTTTTTGTGAGCATTTACCAGTTTCATTGTAAAAGAAACAAACTCGACATCATTGTATCACTGACAGAAAAAGCTGTTCAGTAGAAATTGTGTGTAAAAAGAAGCCGGAAGGTTATGTAACTACTGCAAAAAGGAATCTCTCACTAGTAATTACCTAAAAATCTCTGTGTCTGTCTTCCACAGAAAATACATTCCAAGTTTTTTAACAGACATATAAGCTTAATTAAGGCACTGGCATGGATTATTAAAACAAAATTGATTAGCGGTCATCCAAAAATTTGAGAGAAAATAGTTTTTCATCCAAAATGTAGACATTTTCACTAGACTGAAACTATTTATTGACTACATGCACCTAAAAGAAAAAATATATATATACTTGCTGGCTTTACAAAATCAACACAGTACCTGTTTTAGAACTCAAGAGAAGAAACAAAATTGCCTTTTATTCTACTTGTTTTTAATTTTTTGTGCTTCCCTCCAAACTGATTCTTTGGGGGTTAGCCAAGATGCAGTTTAACATTCAAGGAGTTGTACATGCCACCCAGTTTCACAGATTGAAAACACTGATTCAAGGATTTTATTTACAATACCCAGCATGTTATTCATGAAACAGCAAATGAAACTGATTGAAACTTACAGTCAAACTAAGTGAAGCATACCCCTCAAGATTGCATTAATGAAATGATTATTTGAAACTTGAACCCGCTAGTCGTTTCAAGAATGCACTAATGAATTGATTACTCGAATATTGAACTCGCTCACTCGATCCAAGAATACGGCTAACGGGTTCCGTTTTCGAAAAATCAATTCACTGTTGCGACTAGTACGTTTCAAACCTACTAGTCTTTTCTAGAATGCAATAGTGAATTGATTTTTCAAAAACGGAACCCGTTAGCCGTATTCTTGGATCGAACGAGCGAGTTCAATATTCGGAATAATCAATTCATTATTGCATTCTTGAAATGACTAGCGGGTTCAAGTTTCAAATAATCAGTTCATTAATGCAATCTTGAGGAGTACTCTTCAC
This sequence comes from Platygyra sinensis, assembly GCA_019787425.1. NCBI lineage: Eukaryota > Metazoa > Cnidaria > Anthozoa > Scleractinia > Merulinidae > Platygyra > Platygyra sinensis. The sequence goes on along the minus strand of JAHPZR010011121.1, from coordinate 1,046 downwards.
TTAGTTTGACTATAAAGATGATTACAAGCATGTCAGACAGGTTATTACAATACCTTCAAACACGTCAGTGAATAACTTCCATTTTGGGTTTCATGAGTTATTAAATAAATGAGTTAGTTTTAAACCTTGGACAAGTGGAGAAGTGCCACGGCAAGCCATAATCTCAAAGTCTTGCATTTTACATGAACATGTAAGTCTGCCATAATTATTTCTTTTGCTCTAATACTGTTTTTTTTTTTTACTTTTGCTGCTTTATCTTTCCATATAAAATTGAAGGATATCCACCCATTCATTTCTAGCCTATGAAAGTAGATTTATTTACAGGCTGACTTGGCTCTGCCAAATTAATAACGTCAGTCTGCAACCCGAGCAAGAGATTCAAGATTTCAGTAAAGTCAGCTCCACCGATATAACATGCAAAAAGCATGCAAGGAGCTTGTGTAAACATGTGGAGAAAAAATGGAGGAAGGTGCATTCAAAAAGTTTTGGAAAGTTTCTAGATTTGATAGCCTGAAGATAAGCAACAGACTAATGCACATAAACAGTGACACTTGAATCATGTGGTGCCAGAATGAATAAAGAGGTACATGTAGTAACCAAAACACTGAGCTCAAGAATTGAAAGGCCAATCATGCTGATGCAAAAAAATTATAAATTTGTAACAGTTCCAGTTAAGGTGCATTTGACCTGAATAGGAGTGAAATTTGAAGTACATGAATTGTTGAGATTAAAATGGGTTGGGAAAACTACCAGGCAGTTGACCTTCCCAAAAGAGAGCCCCAGGTTGGTAGGGGACTATTTGGTGTCCATCTTGATAATTCTTCTCTTCAAATTTCAATTTTCCAAATCCATCAAATCTTCATTGTTTCATACTTTGCGAAAAATTATCTCTTTCCCAAAATTCCCAAAAATGGGCAAAAATTAATACAAAAGCGCAAAACATTGTTTACATGTACATACTGTTTTAGATAAAGGAATTTCATGGTGTTGCTTGAAACCTGGATGAGATATTGTCAGAAAGGCCATGTTAAGCATCATCATCATCA